>CAJHNH020000281.1:67500-297362 GCA_905116865.2 Candidula unifasciata | reverse complement strand
GAAGAAGCAAGACATTCTTGGCTTTAATATTAGTAAAATTAATAATAATACTTATTATTATAAACCATATCCTTATTACTGGCAGCTGTAAACCCTTTTTAACTACAATGAAAAGACCGAAAGTGCAATGGTACGGACAAGTAATAAGATCTGAAGACCTCTCAAAAACAACACTGCAGGGCTCATTAGAGGGAAATATGAGAAAATGCAGACCATCAAAGACCTGGGTACAGAACCTGACTGAATTGACAGGCCTCATGCATAAAACCATGAAGTCCATTGCAAGTGACCGCCAAAGGTGGAGACAGCTGACCAGACAGTCAACAGAACTGGTGACCTATTGATACGAAGTGTTACGGGATGATGATAATGATATCTATATTCTTCTTCTTCTGACTTTCTATCCCCCAATGGAGCATAGGCCTTCAACCAACTCACGCTAAGTCCTTCTATCTTTCGCCATGTCCTCTCCATCTTTCTAACTTCACTCTCCAGCTCTTTTTTCTACGTGTTTTTTTTTTTTTTTGGGGGGGGGGGGGGGGCTTCCTTTATTTCTATGCCCCTGTAGGTTCCAATGCAAAGACATTCTAGTTATGCTGTTCTCCTGTTTTCTCAGTGTGTGTCCTATCCAACTCCAGCGTATTTTCCTCACCTCTTGGTCCACTGGAACCGTTTAGTTCTCTCCCAAAAATCTACATTAGTTATTCTATCATACCATTTAATTCCCCCTATTCTGCACAGGCACCAGTTAATGAATATCTGTAATTTAATAGTAGTTGCCTACCTTGTTCTCCATGTTTCCGCCCCATACAAAAGTACTGATTTGACATTAGAATTAAAAATTTTAAATTTAGTATTTCTTTTAATTTCTTTTGACCTCCACAAATTCCCTAGTACTATGAAAGCTCTTTTTGCCTTTTGTATTCCTATTTTAATAACTCTATTAGTTTCTGGATATTAATATTTCCAAAAATAAATAATACTATATGATTATCATATAATTACAGTACTACTATGAGATACATTATGAATCATACACGTGCATTAGATACAGCGACTTAAAAAAGTTTCGAGGAGTCAGACACAGATGATAAACTATCCAGAACATTCAACAAGAGCATCAATACTGGTAGTGTTTGATGACTGGCTCCTTAGCTTTCGCACACCTGGTCCTAAAAGCCTGGGAAAGTTCATGCAAACATAAATGGCCACAGAATGATCACAGCCCAGAACACCGTAGGGAAACTCATGGAAATAATCTTCGTCAGGACGTTAAGGCAAAAATGGGAATCAAGTTGTCTTTCGGTGTCCACACAGTGTCGTTCCCGCCCCTTGTGCAAAAGTGCAGTGTTTGCGACGCGTTGGAGGGCTTCCAGGTAGGAATGACAACTGCCGTAGCTGTCATTTACTTAGAAGATCGTACAACAGGGCCCCATATATTTAGCTTAATAATTTGCTTTTGAACATGCAAATAGTGACAAAATGGGTCAACTGGATCGCAGCAGCGCTATTCTAAAGAACTGTGGCTGCGATGTGGTGAATGCGCATTGAAACTCAGCGTATTTTAAGGACCTTGTCCCAGGCAGGAATCACTTGTATTGCCTGTTCTCTTCAAAGTGTACACATCAAGAGTCACCAGTACAAAGATAGTCGGTCTTGTGCAGAAAAATGTTGTTAGCAGACGAGCAAGAAACAGGCACGAAATTACATCAACGTTACAGCATATCTAAACCAGTGGTTTTCAACTTCTTTTATGTGGCACCCTTTTGAATACATAGCAAAGACCCCCCCCCCCCCCCCAATCCAGTTAAAATGGACTGAAAAGAGGAGAAGACAAAGAGTGCTCTCAAGCACTATCAACAAGAACTTGGAGAAAAACACCCACTTAAACTAAAGTGTCAAATAACATAAAAGGAATATTCACCAAAAACTGTCAAGTTATCAAATGATGGTTGTTTCTGTTTTACATTGACATCTATATTTTTTGGTCTGACCGGGCAAATCACACGGGAGATCACTCTCCGCATCAAGCTGGCAGCGTTGTTTTGTTTTTATATTGCTGAGGCTAAACATCTGGATTTTTAAAGATTTGTGGGCCATCCTCCGAATAACAGGCACAAAAGATGGCGGTCAATCGCGGCCCAAAACAGGGCCTCAGTAACGTGTCACTTGCGCACTTCGGGCGATTTAATTTGCGGTTTTCCGGCGACTACCGCCACCGCCAGGAGTCCCCCACGCCGCTTACGCGGCATGGATTGGGGCTAAACTAGATGGCTGTGACTCACGAGCAAAGCTGCAGGAGATGCGGAAGCTGTTGCTCGTGAGTCCTAGCCTTCTAGTTTAGCCCCATCCCACGCCGCGCAAGCGGCGTGTGGCCGCGGCGGTGGCGGTAGTCGCCGGAAAACCGCAAATTAAGTCGCCAGAAGTGCGCAAGTGACACGTGACTGAGGCTCTGTTAGGATGTTTTTTTGCTGCCGCCATCTTTTGTGCCCGTTATTCGGATGATAGCCGATATGTGGAGAAAAATAGCAAGGGAAAGAAAAATTACATGAGCACAAGAGGCCACACGTGTAGTAATCGAATCAGACTCCATGAATATGTTTTTTCAGAAAATCGCAACAAGTAGCCTACGCTCTAATGGCAAAAAGTATTCGGAAGTTTCAATTTACCTCTATTGTTTGGATCTATGCAGGAGTAAAAAGTAACGCACCAGTGCATACGGGAAGAAGCATAGACATAACTGATATCAGTGATGAGTCTCTGTTGCTAACATTATTGCGATTGCGTTACCTAGGAGTAACATGTGTTGAAGCACGTCTATTTTGTCTTCTAGGCCAAGGCACTATCACCGTTACTAAGTGCCCTGCCGACTGGCGTGGGCGATCATGCCTTGCCACAATCTGCGATCTTCAAGGTATGTACAGTAATTTTTAGACTTCGGACTGGACACCGTGGTCTTCGAGCACACCTGTACAGGATAGGCATAAAAGAATCTGCTGCCTGTGATTGTGGAACAGAAAGACCGACCCCTGGGCACATACTACAGTACTGCCTTTACCTCTCCCAGCAAAGACTGTGGATCTGGCTCAAGGGAGCCACATTGAAAGAGAAGCTATGGGGGACCGGTGCCGACCTTAAACGCACAATCCTATTTGTGACCCAGAGGGGACTCAATGTTTAGCATGACTGATGTCGAACGCAGAGAAAGAAGAAGAGTATGTATCAGTCTGTGTGCGGACGCACTTTCTAGCCAGGTTAAAAGGCTGTCAAGAATCGTATGGCATTGTCTTCCACTGTCTCCTTTTCCACAAATCTTCCCAGTGGTCAAAACATGTTCAAGTGTCTGTCTAATAACATAACCTAAATATGACGACGGTCTCTTTTTAATGTTTATTGTCATAAGTTGTTTTCAAAACACATAGTAAGATCTTTTTCATTAAAATGATAGTGTTTTGTTATTGCAGTGTGCAGTGTGTGTATGTGTTTTAAACAATGAATGTGCTACTGCAAACAAGTGATATAGTGTATGGAACATTAAAAGACATTGACATATACAAATTGTATTTGAGGGGGAAAGTTAAATGTAAGCAAACAAGAGGTACAGAAACACACAAGTGCGATGGGGAATACAAAGAAGAGCTGCAAGAAAAACAATTTGAGAGACAAAAATGTCGAATGGCAGGCGATGTTGGAAAACCATTGCTGCCAGCCTTTGTTGTGGAGATGGCACTGAATTAAATTATATCCGAGCATCTCAGGTGTTTCGTGAATCTCCTCAGTAACATGTCCCATATTGTTCCCAAAACTTCATTTCTTTTGTCAAATTCAACGAATGTCGATCGATGCTTGTGAATGTATTTCTTAAAAAGAAGGGAAAAAAAATTCCCCCTATTATTTGTACAGTCCTAACGATGACACCTTTTGTGGGAAAGGTTTGTGTCTATGCATAGCCTGTTAAAAGTACACTTGTTCTTACAGCGAGGCGACAAGTTGCGAATCCTGGTATGGTAACTATTTCTTTCGAATTTTGTTTTGTCTGGTGTGCTCTGACTGTCATTATTTTTTGAGCCATGATGTGAAAAGAAGGCAGCTTACACATGTTGTGACCACTGGAAAGATCAGTGGGGAAAAAAAAAGAGTAAGACAACAAAGCCAGAAGATTCTTTACAGGCTTTTGTCATGGCATGGAAGGGTGCCCCATATCAAACTGATACACACTGTTTAAGATCACAGATTGTGGAAAGGCGTGATCGCCTACCCAAGTTGGTGAGGTATTTTATGAGTGTGCCCCCTCCCTCTCTCATTCTTTCCTCTGCTTCTGTAAATGTCCTTCAATACTTGTAAATGAATTATCACACAGAATTAAATTACCATCTCGGCCGCCGAAATCTGGCAAAGCCGGTGATGTATCGTCTGCTCAGAGAACTAAAGGAAAACAAGTCGGGGACGAGCCGCTTGTTGTTGTCAACCAATGGTGTCACAGCCCGCTAATCTTCTCCTTTCATCTTCAAAACATCCAATTCACAAGTAGACGCAGGATTACCTTCTTTTCGTCAGGTTCAGTGATTTAAAGTAAGTTGCTGATCTATATATGTAGATAATTAATAATAGTCGTATAGAAATTTACCTCTTTCACTTTCTTATGAAAAGTGTTGAGAAACGAAAGTAAAGGCAAAGCCATTAAAAACACCGTTTTAAAAGAGAAGTTGAGTAAAGTAAAAGAGTATACTAATTTTTTAAATCATAGAATAAGAATAATTAAAAGTTTTCACTAATAATAAAAGTCGAAACTATTTTGCCAGTATATTTAAAAATGGTGAAAATATGGGGGTGACTATATATTGCAACAGTATTGTGTAGGATGGAATCAGAATATATAATGAATAGAAATAATAACTACTATTAGGCTCTCCTTGCAGATCCGGACGAGGGTTGGATGCGGGCTGGACGACTTAGTTCAGTTTAGTGGGCGTTCTCTCCCTTGGCCGCACTCGAAACAGTGAGCGGAAAAGTCACGAAACAAATGACATACTTACCTATCATCATACGGTTGCGTGTAAGGTTGCGTTAAGGGTTGCGTAGTCATCATACGGTTGCGTGTAGGGTTGCGTAGTCATCATACGGTTGCCTGAAGGGTTGCGTAGTCCATCATGATGTTGCGTGTAGGGCTGCGTAGGGTTTGGGTTAGGGGTGTTGGTTAGGGGTAAGGTTAGGGGTAGGGTTAGGGGTTAGGTTTTACGTTAGGTTTAGCGTTAGATGTGACAATTTTGACGACGCTGGAATTCCCAATAATCGCGCACTGTCACATACACACCCAAACAGTCGACAGACTGTGGATGCTACTGACACGGACACCTCGCCACCGGTTGGGCACCAGCTGCGCGCTATTGCGGTCATATTTGACAGACTTCCAGTGGCGCCACTCCCACAAGCATCAGATTGTCGGCCAGTATTTGGAACTCCTACGTCAATATTGTCACATCTAAGCCTACCCCTAAACCCTAACCCCTAAACCTAACCCTAACCCTACCCCTAAACCCTAACCCCGAACCCACACCGTACGCAGCCCTACACGCAACCGTATGATGATAGGTATAACCCTACACGCAGCTGTATGATGACTAGGCAACCCTTCGCGCAACCGTATGATGACTACGCAACCCTTCGCGCAACCTTGTGATGACTACGCAACCGTACGCAACCTTACACGCAACTGTATGATGATAGGTAAGTATGTCATTTGTTTCGTGACTTTTCCGCTCACTGTTTCGAGTGCGGCCAAGGGTGAGAACTCCCACTCAACTGAACTAAGTCATCCAACCCTCGTCCGGATCTGCAAGGAGAGACCTACTATTATTATATTAAAGGTTCCCCCCCCCCCCCCCCCATATGCACATGGGTATGAGGCTTCATTGCGGAGGAAAAAGAATTACACCCCTTGCCTCTTATAACAAGCATATAGACAAATGTGACAAATTAATTATGTTTTTCGCCTCTGTGTGGGAGTTTATGTGCCTGAGATGTGGGGAAAAAATATGGGTGCAAGTAAGTCAGATCTGTAAAACAGACATAAAACTCATGTTTTAAAACAAGACTAAAGTCCAGAGGACAACAATGAAAACTTTTCACCTGTTTATAGCTGCTGCACCCTAAGATAAGAAGAAGAAGAAGAAGAAGAAAAATGGTGTTTTTCTGCTTTTCTCAACCAAGACAACACAAGGCAGGTCACGATCAATTATCATGGTACCCTAGCACACGCCATCTACACACACACACAGGTGATGGTGGGCGACACTAGAGCCGCCAAGTCACTTGTCTCCGTTCAAACATACCAGGGCCTTCTCCAGATCTTCCCTATTTATTGGTGATGATATTGCCCCACTGGCTGCCTCTGGCGGAAGTCCTTACAATAAATGTTGTTTCCCCTGGTGCTAACAAACGCTGCTACTGCCGCATATTAACCATCCCATTATCATTAACATTGACGATTGTCATCTGAAAAGGTGCTAGCACTCTGACTGCATGCTTCTGCAGGATGTCACTATCTGTTCAGACATGTCAGTCCCGGACACTACCTTTTGTGTGTGTGTGTGTGAACCATAATGACCTGTCCAAGATGCTGCTGATAGTAGGAGCACTGAAAACCTGCACCTGTGAATGTCTTATTGCACTTTTCCTGTAAGACTATGATGTCATTGCCATAAAGAAGCTTTTCAAAATTGATGGCCTTTGATTAAATGAAGTACAGTTTTAATATAATGCGCAAACATATTTTAGGCTCAGAATTTTGCATTTGAAACGTTTTCTGCACATACCTATATGCCTGCCCACCTTTGTTCTTTATGCCTGTCATCTGGTTACTATGTGTTTACAATTTCATCACATGATGCTGATAAAACACCGATCTGGGCCTGGATGCACAAACTCAAACATGGCCCAAAACTGTTTCACTTCATGTCTCACATTAAACATACATTTCTGGGAAAAGAGCACCCTTTATTCTAACAGATGAAAAAGTGTCCCACTGCCTTGATTGTTTTCAGCTTGATGTCCGTCATGTTCTTTATGTCTTGTAACTTGTTCACTGGTTCTAGTTATTATGGCTGTCACTTGGCTTCTAGTATTGTTTTCCTTAGTCATCATCTCTAACCTCTTTATTCTCTGTTTACCTGTCTGTATTGAATATGAATCCATCCAAATGTGGGTTCTGGGGCTCCACTGTGGAGAAAACAAGTATAGACCCAAGCATGTTGTAAAAGTCGATTAACTGGGGGCATCCTTTGAAGTTGTGGAGTACATATGCCTGAAAGACAAGGAACCATCAGTCTGCATACCTATAAGTTAGATATTTAAAACTTTCCACCGAAGTTTACAGTCTGTGAATGCACAAAAGAAGAAGAATATGAATCTACGTAGAATATCTGTTGTCTCTGCCTCATGTATGTCTGTATTATCTATTTTTTGCATGTATATTTGAAGGTGTCCATATGCCAGCCATGCTTTTATATTTTTAATTTACATTCATACTATGAATTTTGATGTATGTCATATGAAAGATGAGTGTTTGATAAGGCCAAATGTGAGACAGGCCTGCATGCCTAGTTTGTGACCTTTTGGAAATAAAGTTTGTTGACTGTCCGAAGGTCAAAGTCTTGTCTGTGAGAGTCCTTTTGACAGGCATCCCTCCAGCAGCAATTCTACATCTTAAAGGCTGATGATTGCTGCTAATCTGTGAGGGTCTATGCCACCAGCCCCTCCCTTTAGCATTGAGTTGGCATCTTCGAGTTCTGTTAATAGGGCACATAAGTGCAGTTACATTAAGTCTTATTTAGCACATAAGTGCAGGTACACTGAGTGTTATTTAGCACATCAGTGTAGGTACAATGAGACTATTTAGCACATAAGTGCAGGCACAGTGAGTGTTATTTAGCACATCAGTGCAGGTGAACTGAGACTATTATGCACATCAGTGCAGGTACACTGAGTGTTATTTAGTACATCAGTGCAGGTACACTATTATTTAGCACATAAGTGCAAGTACACTGACTGTTATTTAGCACATCAGTGCAGGTACACTGAGTGTTATTTAGTACATCAGTGCAGGTACACTATTATTTAGCACATCAGTGCAGGTACACTATTATTTAGCACATAAGTGCAGGTACACTGACTGTTATTTAGCACATCAGTGCAGGTACACCGAGTCTGATTTATTTTCTTTAGCTCACAGAGTTCATATTAACTGGATTGTTCAGTGGCATATGGCTCCAACAACAACCCTGTTTCACATGTTGTTACAGGTGACTCATTAAGAGTTTGCTGAAACTGCATTTGTTGGGCCAGAAGGCACAGACATCAGAGTCTAGAAACCATAGCACAACATGCCGTTCACCCTCTTAAGGAACAGCTAATATGTCGTAATGCTCTGATTCCCACTTAGTTATATAAGTGTGTCTGTTTAATTTCTTACCTCATCTTAGGTTGTCTCTACATCTGGCTGAGGTAATCCTCCAGCTTCTTTTGCCAATTAGTTAGCCATTTCATTTCCAGGTTACAATGCAGTGTGACATGATTCATTGTATAATAACTCTTTTTGAATTTCTGATATAGTTCACCGAGCGCTTTCTTAGGCCTGATGTTCTACACAGTCTTATTATGTGTCACTTAATGTTAAAACTTTGTTTGTTTGTTGTTGTTGTTTGTGGTAAATTGTCTTTATCAGCATTGTTGCCTCCTGTATGAATTTCACTGCCATGTTTTTTAAAGTCGCTTTGTGGTTCAGGAAATTCAGTGTTGATTTTAAGCCATATATTTTGAAACAAACAATTTCAAGTCTGTAAAAACAGCTTTTAATGTTTCACTGTCAGCAGCATTTCTGCTGCAGTTTTCAAGAACTCAGTCTCTGTTCTAGAATTTTTAAGTCGCCACTGATCCATTTTCATGATTTGTAAACCTCCGTTTTCTGTGAAGTGTTTTGCTGTTCTGCCTTTATAAATCGTTGATCAAGGTTTCAGCATCGCTGCTGACGGGTCGCCAGTTGAAATCACACAAAATTTCCTTCACTGTCTCATTTAAAAACTAGTGAAACACTTTTTATTTAGTCCGAGCAAAATCTTGAAGCTTCACACATCCAATAAAAATCCAAAAGGCAACTGTCAGGTGTGCCAACGCTAATGGTCCCACACCAGATTTGCAAATCACCATTGTCGTAAATGGTAATCATAAAAAGCGGCACTCCACCTGCAAAAGAATATGCCATTCTGAACCTAATCGGCTAACTGCCAGTTTAGTGCGATCAATAACACTCCAGTCACAAGAGAAAAAAACACATTCCACATGAAATTCACAGTCACAGTGTCACACCAAGCACTCAACCTAGTAGCTGGGTTATATAAGTATATCTCTGTAGGCTACTTGGGTAATTTTCCTCTAGGTATCTAAGGTTGTTTACAATCTTTCTGTTGTATTTTTGTGTGTGTTATTTGTCTAAATACCCAAAAAAAAAGTTTCTACGATCTCGACCAGCAGGTGCTGTGGGGTTTGTTTGTTGGAAAATTTCTTCCATGATTTGTCATAATCTTTGCGTTTGCTTATTAAAGTTCTTTAACTTTAGTCTTACCTCTAGGAATATTGAACCTTTGATACATGCGGCTGTTTGTCAATGTTGAAAACTTTTCTGCTGGTCAATTTTTAAAAGTAAGTAGCAAGTAGCAAATTGTTTACGGGACATTGAAAGCCAACCACAGCATTTGTTGGCTGTATGTGGTTTTACTGGGCGGGCAATTTTAGATTCACTAGTTCTCATTACCCTCAGGACACCTCCAATCCTACACCTTCCTAAAATGGTAAAAACAGGCAGTAAAGACAGGAAGAAAAGCTGTTGCTGACCTGTAGTGAACAACCTGGACAGTATCACAGAGCCCTGGATATCTCCTGTCATAAAGCAGTATCATAATTTGTGAATAAAGCGGTGCCAAACCATTTAAATTCTTTCTTTTTTCAAATTCCAAATCTAGGGTTTTAATTTGAGCACCATGTCGAGTCCAAGAAAGGTAGGCCATCTGATTTTCCAAGCTTTATAGATTATTCAGTGGTGGTTATAAAAACAGTCAGCCTGTGTTGCATATTTTGTTTAAATGTTTTATGTTGTAAATTTTTAGTCTAGTGTTTTGTTATTTTAGCAGTGTCAGAGGTAGAAGTAATCTCATAACAGGGATGCTTTAGATAAATGTTTAACTATTATATAGTAAAGGTTGCTAACATCCATACAGTTTAGTGTCTTTTGAAGGCGACTGCATTTGTGAGTGTGTTCAGTGTACTATAATGTGACTTGTATAAACTAGTAACTCTGACTACAATGAAAATATAGTTTTGTTCATAAAGTGTAATAGGACTACATCACATTATTAAAAGGTAATGATGGCGCGGTGGTTTTGGTCACAGACATGAGTGAAAATCACAGCTGTTGTGAAGTGTACAAGGTGATACTTTGTACCTTGCCTTTTCACTGGAGCTTACAGACGTTGAACAGAGAGGAATTTGTCCCATGAAACAGTGGCTAGGGTAATCCTAGATATAGGATTGGCATCTTGTTTTTTTTTTAATTTGGAGTACATCTGCACACAAATTAGCCAGTAAAACAGATGTACAAGCTACGCTCAGCTCCTGGTAGAAAACTAAAGTCCGTATGGAGAAACAACCAGAACTTTCTGCCAGAATTCACAGCCGGTGAATTTAAAGAAGAAGAAAGAAAAGTCATTGTACAAGTAAATATTTGTAGTATCTCTTATTTTGAAAGGTGTGAGATTTTAAAAGTAATTGTACAAGTGAATTTATATGATATCTAATCTTGCAAAGAGCGAGTCATCGTGGTCTAGCGGCTAGACGCTCACCTGTCGATTGAAAGGTCGGGGTTCTGGACTTTTTTCAAAAATGACCTTGGCTCCCAGGTCGACCAAGCCTTGAGTGGGTGCCAGATGCAGTCCTGGAAAGTTAGGGCGGCCGGCGTGATACCGACCACATCACCCATTTTGTGCCGTTGGTCTATAAAATATAGGTCTAGCCCTATATACCCAATACTCCTGAAAGGCGTGGAAAAGGGTCCTTTTACTTTACCTACTAATCTTGCAAAGCCTCTTGGATTTAATAAATAATTGTACAAGTCAGTTAATTTGGTTAAAAAAGTCCACGGCTACATTGTGGCTGTCAAATAGGTCAAATAGTTTATAATAATTTTTGTAAATCCTTTTTGATGCAATAAGTTTGTTAAAGTAAGGGAATTGATAACTGAATACAAATGGAGCGAAAAACGAACTGCTTTCCTACCGTCTGACCATGAATACAGGATTTTTTTTTTAGTACAAACTTTTCCACATGAGGCAAAGTACATAATTATGAATTATTAAATGTAATGATGATGTCTGTGAATCCTGGACAATCGGTAGGCAGGGCACACAATTTGTTTTTCTCCATCTCTTAGCAAACCTAATACCCACCTTTTACAACATTGAGTTTGTTCCTTTTTACGCCAAAATCAGGTCACAGAACCCACACCAGAAGCTTCCTTTTGAAATCCTGTTGAATTCTGCAACATGTGCTAACACCTTTTAGGTGTTTATTATTTATATATTGGGATGGGTTCAATTTTATTGTGCCTTATAAAAGAAACAAGCCATATTGAAAGAACTGGGGCAGTGAAGCAAATCCTATGGACTTTTAACCTTCATTGAAGAAAAGTTAATGATGTGCAAAATGAGCAGTTATATATTTTTGTGGTGTGTTGAAACATTGATGCAATTTCAATTAATTCCAGTCTTCTAGGTCTCCTGCAAGGTCAAAAACTCCACGCCGGGGCAGATCTCCCACCCTTGTAAAGACCACAGCACGCAGTCGGAGTCGCAGCACAGGCAGAAAGCCAAAATCTGTTGCTGAGGTGAAAGAAACAGTTGTGAGTAATGTTATCAAACAATGTAGTTGTTGCTTACTGCCATTTATGTCTCTTTTTCATCATTCACTATATGAACAATACAGCACGCCACAGGCACAAATGTTGTTTAATGTCGCAATGTATAGGGAACACCTGCATGAGGTTTTCTATGATACCAGTGGACACAGGCTGAAGGGAGTGGGCTTGTGGATGACACACGCAGAAGTCGCTATCATAAATATCTGCATTTGACAAGACAGCATTGTGAAGAATTGGTGACAGCAATGCCTAGCATTACAGCTGTGCATAGAGATGTTGGAAAGGGATTAGTGGTAAAAAAAAAGAAGCAACAATTGACTTATGAAAATTTGTATGCTAGTGACATCATTTTTTACACAGATGAAGCTGTAGTGAGAGCTGCACAGAGTGGATCAGATTTCATTGCAAAGGAGAATGGGAAGTTGTTTAAAAAAATTTTTTTTTTTTAATGAAAGCATTGCATATAAGATCACAGCATCTGGCAAGAATACCAAAGATGGAAACATAAATTGCAGCTTCCCAATGGCTGGAGAGTAAGTGATGTGTGAGAGAACCTGAAATGTTCTTAATGTAACTGCATCAGTGGACATGCTTCAGAAAATAGAAACTGGTATCTTTCGCTCAGAATGACTTGCACACCTTGTTAAAACTTAGATCTGAAGTATGTCTTGCATTTAATTTGTTGACAGTGATATTCGGGTGTGCGTGATAATGAGCAGGCTGATAGATTGTCTGCTGCCGCCCTCTGGGCAATGAGCTACTTTATCATAAAGTGCACTTAGTGAAGGCTGTCTGGGATTGAGGAAACAGTGCAACAGAATAGAGCATCTGTATCTGGAGAGAGTGATTCTCTTCTGCTACAAAAGAGCAGAGGATCTGGACAATTTTCATCCCACTTGGGAAAATGCAAAATTTTAGTCAGGTTTCCACTGTCATCATCAGTATGGGAACTCTTCACTGGCTACTGAGAAGAAAAACGGAGCACATATGGAAATGCCTTGAGTGCACGATGTCAGTTCTTTATTGATTGATTAATTCATTCATTCTTTGATTATCCATCTTTGTTGTATAGCCTAGAGATGAAACTCATGCAGTACTAAACAGGACATACTTGCCTCACCCTGCTGAACCATAATCAGTATGTAATATCTTCTTGTGAATGTTAGTTGCGTATCCTTTACAGGGCATTGCAGAACCAACCCCAGCATTTTTTTTTTTAGCTGTTATGGTTTTTCTAGGCAAATATTGCATTCAGTAGTTTGTCATTGCTTCTGAATGGTCAGCACTCGGTACCACTGTCGAAACCAACGCAAGACAAAACATCCGCAGCTGAGATCGAACCCGACACCCTGGCATTACAAAGTGCATTCACAACACCTAAGCCACAGACGCCGACATATATTTTCTTGCTTGTTACATCTAGTTGGAGCATACCTAAAGAATTCTTGCTATATCTGTTTCCACTGTGTATTTAGCCTCATTGAAAGTAGTGAGAAATGTATCCGAACAATCACCGGTACCAACTGTTATAAGACAGATAGGTGATAGCAATATATTGGGCATGTCCTGAGAATAAGTGGAGTGTTGGCATCATCAGTGTTGTTGTCGTTCTCTTTCTCCACCACCACATCCTCATTATCCAATTTAAGCAAACTTTCTGCCCTAATTATATTTCCTAATTATTTGTTCTCCATTAGACTACTACTAGGAAGTCACCAGCCCGCCAGGTAAAACCATCATCTGGGGCAGTTAATGAAGAAATGATGCTGACAAAGAGAACTGTTGTCTCACTTCAGTATTCATCACAGTCATCAGGGCAAGAGCATGCATCAGTTACTCCATTTAGAGCACCGTCACGGATTGCTACACTCATAGACAGAGAGGTGTGTCTCGTTTGTGCTCTTTTGTATCTTGTCATACAGACACAGTTGGAACTAATATTTTTGTAAGCAGTTACAACTTCATTTAGAGAGAGAAAAAAGGTATGCCGGCTCCATGGTGAAGGTTGCTGCAGTGTCCGCACACTACTAAGTTTGGGAATATTACATGGTGATGTCTTCTGTCTCTTCCTTGGTGTAACTCTTTTACCACTATCCGAATAGCACAAGAACAGTATCTAAGCAAAAAATAAACTGCTGCTGAAATTCAACCCTCATACGTTAAAGATAATGAAACTGTGAAATGCATTTATTAACTTCAAAACCACAGAGCCGCACACCTTTATAGAAGGTGTCTTACAAAGTTTCATTCACATTCTCTTACATTAGGATGTATAGTTCAAAGTCTCTCACATCAGGATGCATAGGTTCACAGTCTCTTACATCAGAATGCATAGGGTCACAGTCTCTTACATCAGGATGCATAGGGTCACAGTCTCTTACATCAGGATGTATAGATTTACAGTCTCTTACATCAGAATGCATAGGGTCACAGTCTCTTACATCAGGATGCATAGGGTCACAGTCTTTTACATCAGGATGTATAGATTTACAGTCTCTTACATCAGAATGCATAGGGTCACAGTCTCTTACATCAGAATGCATAGGGTCACAGTCTTTTAAATCAGGATGCATAGGTTCACAGTCTCTTACATCAGGATGCATAGGTTTACAGTCTCTTACATCAGAATGCATAGGGTCACAGTCTTTTACATCAGGATGCATAAGTTCAAGTCTTTTAAATCAGGATGCATAGGTTTACAGTCTCTTACATCAGAATGCATAGGGTCACAGTCTCTCACATCAGAATGCATAGGTTTACAGTCTCTTACATCAGAATGCATAGGTTTACAGTCTCTTACATCAGAATGCATAGGGTCACAGTCTCTTACATCAGAATGCATAGGTTTACAGTCTCTTACATCAGAATGCATAGGTTCACAGTCTCTTACATCAGGATGCATAGGTTTACAGTCTCTTACATCAGAATGCATAGGTTTACAGTCTCTTACATCAGAATGCATAGGGTCACAGTCTTTTACATCAGGATGCATAAGTTCAGTCTTTTAAATCAGGATGCATAGGTTCACAGTCTCTCACATCAGAATGCATAGGTTTACAGTCTCTTACATCAGAATGCATAGGGTCACAGTCTCTTACATCAGAATGCATAGGTTTACAGTCTCTTACATCAGAATGCATAGGTTCACAGTCTTTTAAATCAGGATGCATAGGCTCGCAGTCTCTTACATCAGGATGTATAGATTAACAGTCTATTACATCAGGTCATTATGGTTATTATCATCTTTATCATTATCAGTTTCCACTTTTGTTGTTAAGTGGCATGGGGAGGAACAGTTTGTGATCCATTGCTTTATGGGCAGTGGTGGCTTTGTCATTCTGTATTGATTTGAAAGCTCTTTAATGTCACAATTCCATCTAATTTCACTGGTCCTTCTTCTCCTGGGGCAACCTCTTGCTTTCACATCGGATATTTTCATGTGTAGTGCCTGAGTTTGGTGGTTGTTTTGGCTGCATTCTATTAGATGACTAAACCATTTGATGTTCTGCTTCTCAGTGAATTTGCTGCATGGTTCCCACAGTCTGTCTGATAATAGCGTTTCTAACTTTGTCTTGAATGGCTAAGTTGGCAGATTTTCTCAATCGTCTCATTTCACAGGTGTTCATTTTACATAGATTGACCTTTGAGGAGGTACTTCAACAGTCTTCTCAATGCTCAGTCTACGAAGGCTTAAGGGCTTGGTCACACCTGGAGGATGGAGGATGGCAGAGTTCCTAAGGACATCCTTTATGGTGAACTAAAGACAGGTGGAAGATGTCGAGGCCGACCTCTACTACGATATAACAATGTGTGCAAGCAGGACATGAATGATACTGGTATTGAGAACAAAATGCCAAAGACTGTGTTGTGTGGAGGGGACACATCAGGAAAGGAATGAGAATAAATTAAGAAATTATTGCAGAAAGGATGAGAGCTAAGTGCCTGAGAAGAAACAGACTAAACACAGAGGTTGACAACAATGATCCTGAAATCCCATACTATAATTGTGGAAGACTTTTCTTAATGTTGTCAGTCACACTTGCCATCATCATGGGTTGTGAGTCCCATGCCCCCTTATGGTGCAGTATAACACCATTGTTTGGAAAGACAGAAAGGTGCCAATCATTAATCATCAGTCTTTGATGCTGTCCAAGTCTGGCACTGGTAGCACAGTGTTGGTATACTTATGTTTGGGCGTCATAATAACTGTGTCAGTGTCTAAGTGCCCTGGCTAATTGGCATCTTGTTTCTATTTCCTGATCTATTCTCCCCTCTGCCAAGAACAAACTTCCTAGATATTTACATTTTTTACGTTTGCTTCAGACAAGCTTCAATCAACCTGATATGTGACGAACTAGAAATTCTACTCATCTGCATTACTTCAGTTTTAGTCATATTGATTGACTGTAAACATATCAGATATGCCTTCTTGTGTTCTCACTGCGCTTTTGGAAGTGTGGTACATGACCATGATGTTATCTAACAATTATCTGTATATCCTGTATTCCTCAAGAATAGACCATAGTTTGTTTCTTGCTACTCTATCAAAAGCTTTTTGATTATTTTGACTAGTCATCATTCTTCATTAATTTAAAAAGCAACAATTAATGCTTAAAAAAATCTTATTATTGATGAAATAGATCTTCTCCAGTTTAAATGAAATAGGCATTACCTGTGCTCTATTAATATCTAACCCCAAACAGGGGAAATCCACAGGTCATGGGACAGTTTAATACTTCAGGAGTGGTAGGCTGCATGCAATCATGGTACCTAGGCTGCACTCTCTCGTTGAACGTAGGTGGGTTGGGATTAGGGCCAGTTGTAGATGTTTTGGGGTCGTAAAAAGCATCATAAAGCCAGTAAACCCAGTCTTACCACCCTCTAAAATGTTGGACTGTCCTGTGATGTCATCTGGGCTAAAATATTAATGAAGCACTGCATAACCTTGTAGGGGGGGGGGGGGAGGGGTGGTTAGGCCTGCTGTGGTTATAATACTTATCCGCTGGTCAGTAGTAGTTTTTAAAAATATTGTCCTGGTGTGGTTTCTCCCAAATTTTTGGGGAAGGGGGGGGGGGGGGTTAAAGGAAAGTTGACTAGTTAAGGATTAGCTAAAATTGGATGTGTTGAACTGAAAGGTTCTGATATCACAGCTTTGCTGTGAACCACCTTACAACATGCCAACCACCTTTTTAAAGGGGAATATCTCCCCATTTATGTACACCAAGTCAGTTCAGGCTACATGGGTACCAGTAATTAATGTTCTGGGAGGAAAATGCATGATCACAGTGATATTGACCACTATCCATTAGGTGCCGTTTCAGTTAAACACCTTATGAACAGTGCACCTACAGGTTGGGAATTGGTTGTGCTGACACACACACACATGTGCACAATCAAACATGCACTGTATATTTGTTGTGGTTTGTTTCATAAGGCAGCTGCTAGGAAGCTTTTAGCTAGCCAGTCAAACAGCCAAGTAAAACCATCCTCTGGGGCAGACATTGAAGAAAGGACATTGACAAAGAGAACTGTTGTCTCATCTTTATATGCATCAGAATCTTCATCAGGGCAAGAGTTTGCTTCAGTTACTCCCTTCAGAGCATCATCAAGGATTGCTGCACTTATAGAGAAGGAGGTATGAGTTGTTTTGTGTTGTTGTTATATAAGCATACTAATAGAACTAGAACTGGTATACATACATTATATGCACTGGTTTTTCAAATAATTGTTTGCTTGGTTGTTGAAATAATATAAAAGACTTGTTTGTGTGGATTCTGTGGCCCCAACATTTTTGGGGAGAAAAAATAGACCCACTGTGCTTACGTTAAGGATTTGCTGAAATCAGATGTGTTGGGCCAAAAGGTGCATAAATCACAGTCTAGCTGTAAATCACACAAAAATTTGTCAACCACGCTTTCAAGGGGGAGGGAACAAAGCAGGAGAAGAATACACATAACTGTTGACTGTCTGAGCAGTGTTCATTGTTTGAAGCTTTAATGAGAACCTTGCCTTGGAGGGAATAATCATCATGTACCTCTGTCAGTTGTTGGTGCTATGGTAAATGTCTCTCCACTGAGTTCCTGCTGTTCTAGATCAGTTCCTATGGTGATCTTCCTCCACACCACCACTCTTATAACTTCACTCATTTTGACCTGTTCTTGCAATCTGACCAAGGTTGGTCATTTAGTCTTCACTTCATTCAGTGGATTGGCTTGACTAGATGCTTTTGAACTGTATGTCACTCCAGCTTATCTATGTCCCTAGGTATTGGATCAGATCTGTTGAGGATATTCCTCCATGCTTCTATCTTGTATTATCCAGTATCATCTCGCTTGGCCTGACTGTCTTGCCTAACGCTGGTCTTTCCAGTTATCCAGTATTCTCCAGTGCCTCTTTTCTCATGATGAACAGTTTGTCTGTTTATTGCAGTCTTGTATAATTTTCTACTTTAATCAGCCAACTGTTCCCTAGTTAATCATTGTTATTTGTTCCGACCACCTAAGATATTCACAACTGTAATTTCTGAAACCACATCTTTATTGCCTGCAAGGTCTTCTTAACTTGTTTATTCACATACTGAGATTTAAAATGAAAACTACTTGAACTTTTTTTTTGACCTGCCTGTCTGCTCAGCTGTCTTTCTGTTGATGCCACAAATCAAATCCACTTTATGTGAACAA
Organism: Candidula unifasciata; assembly: GCA_905116865.2. Lineage (NCBI taxonomy): Eukaryota > Metazoa > Mollusca > Gastropoda > Stylommatophora > Geomitridae > Candidula > Candidula unifasciata. Next base: position 278,717 of record CAJHNH020000281.1, on the reverse strand, counting down.
TTTAGTAATAACATTAGCAAAATCTGTTTATAACAATGCATCTGTAATCATTTGAATAAATACTCTGCAGAAAGAAGAATCATCCCGGCTAAGAGAGCAGCTGAAGTCAGAACTGCTGTCCAACATCATTACACCACCTCACCACAGGGTGGATGCTGGAGTGGAAAGTAAACAGCCACATTATGAATTCTTTGGACCACTTGGAGCTTTTCTGATAATCATATTATTACCTGTTTTTCTGATCTGGGTCAGCTTTGCTTGCTTACAGGTAAGAAGTTGTAAACTGCTGATAGCATGGACTCGGTTGTAGTCATTAAAATTAAAATAATAGAAAGTAATTACCCTTTTTACTAACACACGTTGGGACACATAAGTCTTATTTACACAAACACACACTATGCACACATACACACATGCTTATGTGTGTGTGTGTGTGTGTGTGTATATATATATATATATATATATATATATATATCATCATCATAAACCACTTCTGCTGTTAAGCGTCGTGGGGAGGAATAATTTGCGTTCCAGTGTACGTTGGCTGCCACTGGCTATTGTCATGCCGTGAAGGCGTAGTGTCTTTAATGTTGTTGATCCATGTTTTCTGCGGCCGTCCTCTTGCTCTTGAAGTTGGTCTTCTGAGATGTAGTGCTTGTGATGGTATTTGATCTTGCTGCATTCTAACGAGATGGCCAAACCACTTGATCTGCTGTTTCTCGATGAATCTAGTACAAGGTGTTGTTCCCACAATTTGCCTGATAGTTTCATTATTCACTCGATCTCGTATGGTTAGGTTGGCTGCTTTTTAGATGGCTTCCTATTGAGTATTGTTACCAGAAATGATATCTGGGTTTACTACCACGAGCCGGAGAGGAAACAAACTTTATTTACAAAGGGTTACAAATTGGACACGTGGGCCCATCTGACATTCAGCCCAGACAAAAAGAGCAAACAAGGAATGGCACCATTCCTCTTTACCAAAACCAAAGAAGTTTCACATGCAGCCATCTACAGGGAAGGTTATGCTGACTCTCTTTTGGAATGAATAAGGTTTTTTTTAAGAGCACTACAATCCAATATGGAATAATTGTCACCAGTGATACATATAGAGATCTTCTCAGCAATCATCTTCGACCCGCAGTCAGATCCAAACGACAGAGATTTCCGAATAAAGGTGTGATTTTTGCAGTATGATAACGCTCGACACAGTACTTCACGCAAAGACCTCCACTTTCAGTGTGTATCACATTCCTTGTACTGGTCTCACCTAGCCCCAAGTGATTTCCACCTGTGTGGACAACTCATTGAATCATTGGAAGGAAAGACCTTTCAGTCTAACAAAAAGGTATAGTAGGTGATGCATGAGTTGTTACCTCCGCGACCAAGATACATTTTTTTATATATACAGGAATCTAAATCTGCGCTGAAGGACTTGCATCGAACACAGTGGTCACTACATTAACAAAAATTATGCATTTCGTCTTTACTTTTTAAAGAATATATTCGCCACACACACAAAAGAAACGTTTCAGGTATTCATTTGCAGCCCAGTGGGGGGGGGGGGGGGGGAAGGGGGGCGCGGCTGGATGGATGTAAAATTATTCACACACACACATTCATATGTGTGTTTGTGTTGATAAGGATAATTGATTTTCAAATCATATTGTCCACTGGGACACATGTGCTTAATTAAATTGTACAAAAATTTCCCAAAAGTTAAGCTAATTTGAAGCTGTATATAAAAATATGGTTGTATTAATTTCTTCTTTACACAGGGCAAAGCAGGTATTTCAACTTTTTCTACACAGCAGATAGCATTGTTGTTTGATGTTGAAGCAGCACTCATATATCTGGCATGGTTTTTCTTCCAAGCCTTGTTGGCTGTGCTGCCAGTTGGTTGTGTTGTGGAGGGACAGCCTCTTAAGTCTGGTGGTCGTCTGAAGTACAGGTGTAATGGTTAGTATGTCAAGTAGATTTTGCAGTAAACAAGACAGCATTTTGAATATATCCGGATATAATAAAGATAAGTGAAAGCAAAAAGACAAATAAATAGAAATATGAAGTAAACAATGAGTATTCTAAATATAATATGTGTGCATAAACAGTGATCTGGCAGCAGAATTTGTTCCAGCCACTACACTGTGGCATCATCCCACGCTCGTCAAAATTGTTAGTACTCCTTCTCTCACCCACATCTCTCTATTCTCTTCCTTTCTTCTGCTCCTTACCTCTCTCCCTCTTCCTCTGTAATCACCTTCTCTACTAATTGTCTGCGTCTTTCTCTCCTCCTCCCTCCTTAATCACCCTCTGTTTCTCTCAGTGTCCTTCTGTTTTCCTCTATCTTTCTCCTCTTTCTCCCTCTTTCACCACCTCTCTCTCCACCCCCACCCCTCTCTGTCTCTGGTTGTGTACATATATGTATGTGTGTGGGTCTAGTGAGTTACTTAGTAAGTGACACATTTTATGTTCAGTCATACAATTGTTGAAACCTTGTTTCAGGGATGTTAGCTGCAGTCATCAGTCTGCTGTTGTTAGGAGCAGCTGTCTATTTCCAACTTCCAGTGACCAGCATAGTTGACAAATACATTGGCCTGGTGACAACAGGCATCATCTTTAGCTTCATCCTCAGTGCTTGTCTCTTTATCAGTTCAACATTTGTTAGCAAGAAGAAGCTGGCCCCAGGAGGTTGCACAGGTAACTCATACAGTATTAACCCTTGTACACACTCAGTCAGCTATTTTGATTTTAGGGGGCAAAGCATTAAAGGCCACAGTAAACACCACTAATGTAGGGATGTACAGTAAGGTATCTCTAATATACAGTAAGGTATCTAATGCACAGTTAGGTATCTCTAATGCACAGTAAGGTATCTCTCTAATGTACAGTAAGGTATCTCTAATGTACAGTAACATATCTCTAATGTACAGTAACATATCTCTAATGTACAGTAACATATCTCTAATATACAGTAAGGTATCTAATGCACAGTAAGGTATCTCTAATGTACAGTAACATATCTCTAATATACAGTAACATATCTCTAATATACAGTAACATATCTCTAATATACAGTAACATATCTCTAATATACAGTAACATATCTCTAATATACAGATACATATCTCTAATCTACAGTAACATATCTCTAATATACAGTAACATATCTCTAATATACAGTAACATATCTCTAATATACAGTAACATATCTCTAATATACAGTAACATATCTCTAATATACAGTAACATATCTCTAATATACAGTAACATATCTCTAACATATCTCTATATACAGTAACATATCTCTAATATACAGTAACATATCTCTAATATACAGTAACATATCTCTAATATACAGTAACATATCTCTAATATACAGTAACATATCTCTAATATACAGTAACATATCTCTAATATACAGTAACATATCTCTAATATACAGTAACATATCTCTAATATACAGTAACATATCTCTAATATACAGTAACATATCTCTAATATACAGTAACATATCTCTAATATACAGTAACATATCTCTAATATACAGTAACATATCTCTAATATACAGTAACATATCTCTAATATACAGTAACATATCTCTAATATACAGTAACATATCTCTAATATACAGTAACATATCTCTAATATACAGTAACATATCTCTAATATACAGTAACATATCTCTAATATACAGTAACATATCTCTAATATACAGTAACATATCTCTAATATACAGTAACATATCTCTAATATACAGTAACATATCTCTAATATACAGTAACATATCTCTAATATACAGTAACATATCTCTAATATACAGTAACATATCTCTAATATACAGTAACATATCTCTAATATACAGTAACATATCTCTAATATACAGTAACATATCTCTAATATACAGTAACATATCTCTCTCTAATATACAGTAACATATCTCTAATATACAGTAACATATCTCTAATATACAGTAACATATCTCTAATATACAGTAAGGTATCTAATGCACAGTAAGGTATCTCTAATGTACAGTAACATATCTCTAATGTACAGTAACATATCTCTAATATACAGTAAGGTATCTAATGCACAGTTAGGTATCTCTAATGTACAGTAACATATCTCTAATGTACAGTAACATATCTCTAATGTACAGTAACATATCTCTAATGTACAGTAACATATCTCTAATGTACAGTAAGGTATCTCTAATGTACAGTAACATATCTCTAATATACAGTAAGGTATCTAATGCACAGTTAGGTATCTCTAATGTACAGTAACATATCTCTAATGTACAGTAACATATCTCTAATGTACAGTAACATATCTCTAATGTACAGTAACATATCTCTAATGTACAGTAACATATCTCTAATATACAGTAAGGTATCTAATGCACAGTAAGGTATCTCTAATGTACAGTAACATATCTCTAATGTACAGTAACATATCTCTAATGTACAGTAACATATCTCTAATGTACAGTAACATATCTCTAATATACAGTAAGGTATCTAATGCACAGTAAGGTATCTCTAATGTACAGTAACATATCTCTAATGTACAGTAACATATCTCTAATGCACAGTAAGGTATCTCTAATGCACAGTAAGGTATCTCTACATGTGCAGGCGTGATAGTATTGAGCAAGGAAAGGAGTAGGTTACAGTGTCCCAGCAACAATCAGACTTTTGTAGGGTTCTCTTTGGGCCATGCGTGCAGGGACTGGCCCGCGGGCTCTGCTGAATCAGAAACTCAGCAAATTGTTCTTGCTAATTCCTGCCCAGGTGATGTTATTATCTAAACCGAAAGCTTTGATGAGGCCGGGAGAATTGAGGGTTCATAGTAAAGTAGCTTAGTGCAACAAAGCCGGGCATATAATACCACTAGTTGAGAATGGAGGTCAAAGCAGTCGTTGTAGCCTTCTACTGGCTTGAAAACCAGCTATATACACATGTCGTAATTAATTGTAATTGACTCACAGAGAATCTTGAGAAAAGTGGAGACGGCTACGCTCCACAGAAAGTGGCAAGCATTGTTTCAGAGGTCTCAGGTGGTTAGCATCCTTTAGATTCTGTAAAAGTCCTCTGGGAGCTAGTGAGCAAAATAGATCATCATGACCTGAGGAGAATGGTGCTGCAAGAAATGACCAAGAGATCTGGCCAACACCCAAAACTCAAGGGAAAGGCCAGTGGTACCATTGGTATAGGAACTCTGCGCTTGCTGCTAAAATGGGAATGGTGTGCTTATGGGAATGCATCGAGTACTGTGATATAGATTCTTAATTCTCATTCTATGTAGGAAGTAATGATATCTTAAGGCAGAGTAGTTAGTTTACAGTATCAGGGTTAAAAGAAACTTAAGGTACTGTCTTCTAAGGCAGCATGATTGCAGAGCAATTGATAGATTTCACTCATAGTTGAATGGTGACGACTAGGTCAGTTTTAGTCTTCAGTCTGAGACAGGGAGACAAGCCTGTTTGCATCTTCTTGTCCCTTATTCTTCTTTACATACAAAAGTGTACTGGGAGTGAGGGGGCGTATATCTTAGAATAATATAGAGCTATACTAAGTGCATTACCAGAAAACTAGCCTAAACAGATTGATGAATAGAGTTCAAAACTCCCAGGCCTATCAACACACACAAATACAGAAAGGCAGTTTTGATTTTGCATAATAATGATACACCTTGATACACCACTATAGTTCAGATACTAATGTAAGTAGAATTTGGAAATGTTAAAAAAAAAAAAATTCTGAACATTTGAAAATAAAAGCATGTATGTTCTCTACTTCAGGTAACATAGTTTATGACTTCTTTGTTGGACGTGAGCTTAATCCTCGTGTTGGTATGTTGGATTTGAAATTCTTCCTTGAGCTGAGACCCGGCCTAATTGGATGGATGATTCTAGATTGGATTTTGGTGCTAAAAGCTTACCAAGAGACTGGTACAATCCTTCCCAGTCTAATATTGGTCTCAATGTTCCAGACACTTTACATTTTAGACGCATTGTGGTTTGAGGTAAGTATTTAGAAAGTAGGAAAGTTTGATGTCGTATAAAGTGGTAACGGGGCTAAACAAATGGGGTTGGGATTGATCCTCAAACAGTATTTTTGTTATTTTGTCTGTAAAATAAAAGCAAACCGAAATAGAAGAGAGTAAACTAAAAAAAAAAAATTTACTGGATGCAACTTCCTATCTGGAAGCCACCATTGTATAGTGGCAAAATGCTCAGCTGCAGATTTTTTCTTCGAAAATGACCTCAGCCACCAGATCGACCCAGCTTTAAATAGGTACCACGTAAAGTCCCGGGAAGTGAAGGCTAACAACATCACCAGCCGAGTGCCGATTGGTCTATAAAATATAGGCCTGGCCCTATATGCCCAACACACCTGAAGGCGTGGAAAAGGGTCATGTAACAGGAAAATATAAGACTATCATGAGTTTGGCAAGAAATGTATGCTCATTCACTCTTATTCCCTGTGTGGGTTTCAGGCCCCATCCCCCCCCTATACGCCTAACACCTGAAGGCGTGGAAATAGGTCTTGTAACAGGAAAATATAAGACTAAATAATCTATCATGAGTTTGGCAAAAAATGTATCTCCCCCCCCTTTTTTTTGTGCACCTGTCTAAGAGACGAGGAGCCAACAGGCTGCATAAAAAAAATACAGATCTTTAAGATACAGATCTGTATGGATGTGCGCACAAACTCAGGTTCTAGAATGAGACCAAAGTCCAGAAGTGAATGAACAACCAAAACTTTCTATGAAAGTTTACAGCTGGTCACTGCTAAGAAGAAGAATTCACTGTTCATGTTACAAAAGATGAAAAATGGGTTACTGTAAAATACCTCAGATGCTTACCTGCCAGCCCAAAGGTCTTTGGTTCAAATCGGCATTGGGCTGGTTTAAAAACAATTGACCTTGGCTCCCAGGTCGACCCAGCCTAAAATGGGTATTAGAAAATATTCTAGGAAGGGAAGGCGGCCGGCTGGGTATTTTGACCACACCACACATCAAGTGCTGATTTCTTTTATAATATATGAGTCTAGCATCATATACCCAAGGCATTACTGGTTTCTTCTTCTTCGCGTTCACCAGCTGTAAACTCTGGCGGAAAGTTCTGGTTGTTCATCCACTTTTTGACTGCAGTTCTGTTCCAGAACCTGAGTGTTGCATGTGCATACGTTCTACAGATCTGACTCATTTGTATGCAGACTGCTGGTTCCTTGCCTCTCAGACAGATGCACTCCGACTTTGAAAGAAGCTCCCAGATAGTTGACTCTTATGACATGCTTTTGGGTAGGCAGCGGGTCTGTTCTCCCCCCCCCCCCCCCCCGACCCTATAATAGAGCCCGGAACCCACACAGGGAGTTACTGGTTTGAAATAATCCTTTACTTGCTGAAAATATGTCTGGGTGTCTTTGATGAGCAGAAAAACGTGTGGCTTTATTTGGTTATGTTGTACTAGATCAGGGTTATTTATCTCTGTTAAATCAGGGGCCAACATTCTGAAATTGAGGACTGTCACGGGCCAGTAGCCCGAGCCTCAGAGTAGAAAAATCACTAATACAACTGGCAAAGGTCCTCGGGCCACTAGATAGACCTCTGCGGGCCAGATGTAGTCCAAGGGCCACAAGTTGAATAGCCCTGTCCTAGATGATGTTGAGATATCCAGGAATATGTATAATATCAGATAGATGATGTTCCAGTATGGGTTCCAGGGCCAATGTTGGGTGGGAAAAGAACAGACCCACTGCCGTCCTATCAGGTGTGTCGCAAAAGACGACTAATTAGTGACTTTTCCTTTAAAGTCAGGACGCATCTGCCTGAGAGGCCAGCAACTATAGGTCTGCATACAAAGAAGCAAGTAAGTAAAATGGATATGCACGTAAAAATCAAGTTCTGGGACAGGACTAAAGTCTAGAAGTGGACGAACAACCAGGACTTTCAGCCAGAGTTTGAGCTGCCGAAGGCGACGAAAAAAAAATAAACGAAGTATCATTTTTTTTGGTAAGTGATGTGATGTGGAAAAAAAAAGCATCAAATGTCTATAGTTAAGCACCAGCAAGGAAATCCAAGTCAAACGTTTTAGAGCATGCATCTTCCTTGTAGCAAAATATCGATGTTACTCATGTACTATCTGTCTCGCGGTGTTTAATGCCGAAAAATAGGGCTTTTGAACTGAAATGCTATAGAAAGATTATCAAAATACCAAGGACAAAGAAGACAATAAATAAAGACATTTTTACATTTTTAAAAGACCTGAACATCAAGGAAAACTGGCTAATAAACAACATCTTGTCCTGGAAGCTGGACAATGTTGGACATATCAGACACTGTCCTGGACTAGACAAAATAATATCGGAAGTCATGGTATCAGGAAGAGGGGCAGGGGTTGACCAGCACAAAAATTGACACATGATATAAAAAAGTGATGGCTTGGATTTAGAGGTGCACAAGACAGGAGAGCTGACGAGAGACTGTTTCTTTCAGACAGACTATGATCAGAGCGGCGTTCTGCAAAGGACTTGCTGTATGATGATGATGATGTGAAGAACGTCTAATACAGTAAATCACTCATTAGAGGTTTAAAGAACAATTTATGCTTGCCAGATGGGACCAGTTCTAACATATGTTATGTTCAGTTCAGTTAAGAACTGACTTTACAGCACTCGGACATTCCTTTGAGTGCTCCATTCCCATCTTTAGCAGTCAGGGTAAAGTTCCTATTCTGCTGCTACTAGTAATAGTCCATCCAGAATATAGTACTGGGGCACACTGTGTCCTTTGCTGGTGATGTACTGACGTATCAGCAGGGTACAGAGAGGAGGCAGCTAAAGCGCTGCAGCAAGAACTCATCAGACGGACCAGAGGGTGTGAGTAATCAGGGGCTAGAGTAAACCCAGCTAAGCTTTCAGTGACATGGTTCTCACTAAACAACAGTTGCCAAGATGCCCATGATCATTGTTAGTATGTGAGGAGATGATATCGAAAGGTCACTAGACCTTAAATATCTTGGTATCCATTTTGATTGATGTCTGTCCTTCCAAGCTAACAGAGGGCTGGCGGTACTCAGGGTGATGATAGCAGCCAAAATAGAACAAAGACTGCTGATTACGCTTTATCAATGTTTGGTGCTTTCAGTGATTGACTTTGGGCTTGGCCTCCTCACAGTCAGCAGACATCTGCTGGAGAGTAAAAAATGAAGTCAGGAGACTAATCTGTGCGTGCACAAGAGACACCTCATGTCACATCATGCGATACATCTTCGACCTGTCAGATCTGGTCACTAAACACAAAATGGCCCATACAAAGGCGTACCTGGGTGATGCTGCAGATATAAAATGTCCAGCACAGCTGCCTACAGGAAACGAAGGTAAGCACCTAGAGAGGGAGTGGTCGTTGGCGGAAGCAGAGGACAATATTAGCCATATTTGCCTATTGGAACATGTCAAAATCAGCATTGAATGAATAGAAGCACTAGAAATAATGCAGGAACACACTGAGATAATAATCACCCTGGGCAGGTATTGCAGAGAATGGACCCCAGCAGCCGCTGATGCTGAAATTAACGACCTCATCCATGAGCACACTCGACCAGGTGACAGCATCATCTTTACAGATAGCTCAGTGATTTGTGGGGTACATTATGGGTGGGTGTACACAGCGCCGGTGAACTGGAGGACAGTAAGAAAGAAAGTCAGGCATTCAGTTCAACTACTTCAAGTATGACGATGGAGTAAGCAGCTGTCAGAGAAGCAGGAGCGAGGCTGGCGGAACAGAAAGAAGATCATGCTTTGATAGTGCTTAAGTGAGTGTGCTTAAGAAGATTCTGGCAAACTGGCAAACTCTGACTAGAACGGGCTGAGAGCATCCAGAAGTTCAGCCTCAAGAAACTATCTTGGTTGTACACACTGGGACCCGCTGTGGTAAAAAGAAATGAAAGCGCTGTGTTATATATGGATGTGCCGCATTCCAGAAATGTTGAGACAAAGGAGTCTGCATTAATGAACCGCCTGTTTGAAAAGGGTATTAAATAAGGACACATGTAGAGACCGGTTGCAGGGAAAAGAAACAAGATATGCCAATCAACTCCTACTGGGTACATTCAGCACGGAGACAACTGAGATGGCAGCTGCATCGGAGAATGGAGCATCAGTCCGACCGATATGCTGGGATGCCGGTACATGTATGCAAGCTGATTATTAATAGTTATTTATTACAATTAAAGGAATTAGCTTGAGATGTGCCAAAGCTAATCAAATAATGGGGCAACTATCTTCCCTGTTGACACACTAGCAGATACATCGGAGTACTAAAGTGAATCTTATCAGAACTATTTTTTGGCCAGCACTATGCTATCAGTGCCAAACGTGGACACTTACATACTCTGATAAAAGTAACATTGTGACAGCAGAGATAATATGCCTTAGAAGAGCTGCTGGAGTTTCAAGGAAAGACAGAATATGAAATCACAAAATCAAACGAATGCTAGGAATAAAGCCAGTCTTACAGGTCATCAAAGAACAACAAATGAAGTGGTTTGGACACTTAACAAGAATGCCCTGGAATTATCTACCACAGCGAGCCACACCGAAACGTTACAATCGGTATCGAGCAAACGGAAGACCTCGGAAAATATGGAGTGATGGCATTAAGAACAGCCTTACAGAAATGAACATCAATCTTATTAGTGCTCTTAACAGAGCTCATCAACCAATGTTACATCTCCCCCGGACACTTCACTGAGGTGCAAGGTGGAAAAGAAGAAAAAGAAAAAGATCTCCCCTCCCCCGACACTTCACTGAGGTACAAGGTGGAAGAGAAGAAGAAGAAGAAATAGTTATTTATTACAATTATATTAATAGCATGTTTTATTTCAGGATGCCTTCCTGACAACATTGGAAATTGCTCACGATGGATGTGGATTTTTATTAATTTTTGGTGGCTTGGCCTGGATGCCCTTCTTCTACAGTCTTCAACCTCTGTACCTTTATCGGAACTCATTTACACTGCCTTGGTACTGCCTGGTTCCAATAGCCTTGCTCCAAAGTAAGTATTAGTGTGTCATTTGTGAATAACTTTTGAACTAGTTATCTAGGCTACCGGCAACCCTGGCAGCTCAGTGGCTAGATCCTTGCCTGTATCTGTAGTTCATGTCTGCAATTTAGTGGATTTTTATAACTGAACCAGCTTAAAACGGGAACAGGCCAAAATCCTGTGAAGTAAAGGAGATGTTGACCACATCACCCGTGTATAAAAATATTTTTCTTCCAAGACTGGCTCGAGCTGATGGGCCATCCTTCTGACGCCACCAAACCTGGCTAACGATACGTTAAAGCGGTGTTTCTGAAACTTTTTTTTTTATAGGGAAAAAACATTTCGCGGCACACCTACCCTTAAAGCGGTTTAAATACTTCAGAAGAAAAAAAAACAATAATTTTATGTCAGGCAGATTTTGAAAAATTCTTAATTATTGCCGTTGCATCCCTGACATATGCCGCAGCCCCCAGTTTGAGAATCCCTGCAATAACATATTGTTAGCCTGGTTTGGTGACGTCAGCAGCAGGGCCTGTTAGCTTAATTTTGTTTTTTATACTCAGTAAACTAAATCTTTAAACTCCCAGATCAACCCAGGATAACATTTATTTAAAAAAAAATTTTTTTTTATAAGTAAAGAAGCTGACCATGTCACTTATTCTCTGCTGACTGCTCTATGAAAATATGCAGCTGTTGTGATCTCCTGGGACTCAAGGAATAACAGAGGTTTTTTCACAGCCATACAAATTTATAACTGTCTTTGCTGCCTGAATTTACAAGTGATTTATGTGTAAAGTGCGGGGGGTGTCCTTGAGCCTGTGGATCTAGATTAAGAGCCTATTAGCTAGTGCAGTCCCACAAATTGTGCAGATTACCTGAAACTTAGTTTGAACCCTTTCATCTCAGCAACCTGAGAGAAAAAAGCTATGGTTCTAGGAGTTCCCAAAAAATCCATCTAAAAACCCAACCATTTTATACTTGTCATTAATAAATCTTTTTTTTTTTTTTTAGAACACAAGTTTTTCAATGTTTCAAACCTTTTTTTTTTTTTTTTTTAATTTTAACGAATGGAAGTCATCAGAAAATTTTTAATGAATTTAAAATTAAATAAATTTTACTCCCATGGGCTTTAAAAAAAAATATATTGTGACTCATACTTGACCTTGCTGGCTCGTCGCTATCTGACTACCAAGTCAGGGTAAATTATGATTCATTATGGCTGGGAGAAAAAGCAAATTTTTAATCATAAACCACTCCCCCACTCACCACAAATGCTGTTTTTGTTTACTAAATATAATGATATTCACCGGCTTCCTAAACACTGCACAGATTCAGAGTCACTACAGCCATGCTGGTTAAGTGTTATTTACATGGATTCATCACAGGCATGTGCCTTGTTTGCGGCTTCACAGGGCAAAAGGGTTTACATGTAACTGGGACCCACTGATCTGTTTTGTTTTAATGCAGTAATTGTTTACAGGTCTTACTTTTTTCTTCAGTTGTGGGCTTCTATATATATCGAAAGTCGCAGTTAGAGAAGATTCATTTTAAGAGAGACATAAAACACCACACAACTTCAGGTAAGCTTGCTTTTGTCTAAATATTTAGCGTGTTATAATTTTCAGACATATACAGTACATTGGACAATTTATTGCCTGGCATAGTTTGCTGTATCTTATCAGGTGCATTACTACAGAAATACATCAACATACAATAAGGCATAGAATATGAATCTTTATACTGAAATACACAAATCCCAGCATCTCTAGTTAAACTGTATATCTCACCACCGGAAATTCAAGATTATTCATGTAATTACTACAGAAATTTCAGATTTACCACATGCTCTTTTTGTTTGCACAACATGAGACTGTTCATTGTAATTGTCACATTTTCTGTCAGTTTCAGTAAGCACCTATGCTGTGTGTGGTAAAAAACTTTGAAGTATCAATCTCTGTCAACTACCTGCTTTGAGTCAAGCAAATGACATCCTATCTGATAATTAGTTTCTCTCTTCTTGGTTGATCATAACATACTTGCAGGATCTCTACTCAGTTGTGTGTTGAGCCATTTAGGGATATATTCTGCTATTCTGTTACAATTTTTTATGTTTAAACCGCTAGTGTTTTTATGCGTAGAAATCAGTACTTAGATTGAAACACCTGGAGATCTGCAATATATCAGTAGTCCCAGCTGAGCGGTCACAACCCAACCAAAAAAGTGGTCACCTGAACAGTTTCTTGGATACTAGCCACATCCTGCATCTCTGACAGTTTTAATAATGCAGCAAGTATCTGGTCAGCTGACAATAACGTGCCTGCTAGGGAAGAGGCCCAGAATATCCTTATCCTGGGCACTGCTATACCCTGGGAGATCTGCAGGCTCTGCTGGTTTTACAGAACCTCGTGCAAGATTCCTGCCTTATGGCCTTATGGTGTATCAGGGAGACATGGCTAAAATAAATGTGAACTGAACTGGCAAGGGATCTTGGAGTTGGCGATAGAGATGCAGTGACCAGAAACCATGCTGTGGTAAAGCCTGTGGCAGTCATAGTGCACCTCTAAATCTTGGGTGACTGATATCCGTTAAAAGTTTACCAACTAATTTGACAAACTGGTTTTAATGTTTACTGAGTGAGGTCCCTGTTAGATGACAAATTCAGTTTAACTGCCTTCTGAACAAGAATCCTACTGAATCACAAACAGGTTCAAATGTCCTACAGATGAGAATCCAACAAGATGACATATAACAGATAGGTTCAGATGCCTATCAAATGAGGATCCTACTAGTTGACGAGTAGGTTCAAATGAAAATCCTTCTAGATGACAGGTAACATAAAGCTTTAACTGTCTATCAAATTATAATTCTAACTGCGTGACAGATGACAAATATGTTGAAATATCTATCAAATTGGCATTGCAAACCAAGGACTGACACCTGACTGCTACTGAAAAATTATTTTACAAAGTGGAGACAATAAATAAACACAACATTGCAAGTTGCAAGCATGTAACAAATCATCATCAGTTCTTGTTATGCCCAGTGGCACATGAGGCTTCAGAGAGGACTTTCCATGCTTTCCTGTCCTGTGCAATCTTCAGTGCAGTTTTCCATGTCAAAGATTCCGCACTCAGGTAACTTTCCATCGTTCATCTCCGTTGTTTTTGGGCAGCCCTGTTTTCTCTTTTCCTCTGGTGTCCATGTGAGAGCTGTTTTGGCAGGTATATCAGAAGTCATTCTCATAACGTGGCCAAGCCATTTCCATCTTCTCTTGGTAATCATACTGTCTAAAGTTTCTTGATTTGTGGCTTGAAGTAGTTTAGTGTTTGAGATTGTATCTGGCCAGAAAATTTTGATAATTCTACGTAGACATTTGTGGTGGTAGGTGGACAGCTCGTGTGCATCCTTTTTGGTCATTCTCCAGCATTCCGCTCCAAAAAGAAGAACTGGCAAAATGATGCTCTTGTAGAGTCGGAGGTTTGTTCCTCTGCATTAATTGTTTGATTTCCAGATTTGCCTCATCCTTCCAAAAGCAGCTCTAGCTTTGTTGTAACAAATACCTAATAGATACAGATTGTAGAGAATCTCAAGACAGATACCATATGACAGATTTGTCTATCATACACAATAAAAAAACTGTAGTAAAGGTTGAGTTAGTCAAAAATTGACATCACAGCACTTGGGGCATTCCCATGCATGTTCCGTCCTCATCTTCAGCAGCCAGCAGAGTTCAAATATTGATGGTACTGGTCACAATCTGGTTATATGTCTGTCTTGCCTTTCCTGAGTGTAGTTAGCCAGCCAGACCCTCTGTTTACACCCAGGTGGCTCATTCTCTCTAGGCCGTAATATTCTTTCTATACTGATTCCGTTGCTTGTTCCCAAAGGGCCTTGACCACATCTGCTTTCTCATGTATCAATTCACCACCCAGTGGTGCAGATCCAGTCAGTCTGTCTACCTGTTCATTATCCACCACGCCGGCATGGCCTGGAGAAAAGATCCAAAGTATCCTCACCACCCGTAACCTTTCCATTGAAGCTACCTACTCTGCTCGAAGCATCCCTGTCCTCACCTTTGTCAGCATGCTTTCAGAGTTACACTTATGACATGTGTATGCGTCTTGTTCTCTAGCCACTGGAGAGCTGCAGCTACCGCCTCCACCTCCATTCTCATGCTAGATGTTGTGGTGTCATATGCTATGCTGTCTTGAACTAAAGATTTTCCATTAGCTTTCGCTACAAACCCCCAGGTACTTCTCTTTCCTCTCAACACAGAACCATCTGTATAGGTAATCAGATCACCTGGGCGTGAATTGTCGTGAATCAACTGTTGAACTTCAACCTCTATAACACCAGCTGGCCACTCTTTGCACACCCAGCCCAATGTTATCATAACCCTGCACAGGTCAGACTCTCCCGCTGGTACTCTGACCCACTCCTCTTCTCGCCCAATGTTCTCCAGCATGCATACTTGTCTTATTATGTCTTCTGCTTGAGCCATCCACGATTTCCCCCCTTTCAGCCTCTGTAGTAAAAGTGTGAACATATATTCTTTCTTTGCAGCATTTGATTCATTACCTACAGAAACCAGCAGAAGAATCCTAATATCAGGTTGGTGGAGCGTGTGTCAGAAACCGATGTATCTTGGTGATCTCATGTTGACATTGTCATGGTCACTTACCACAGGTCAGTACTTTGTTATATACATTCATCATTTTGGCAGTCATAGTCATGAGTGCATGTTTTTTGTGTGTAAAGGTAGTCATGTAGCAGATACTGCTGTTGGGGTGTGAAGTGTTAGGCTTTCACACATACTAGGCCATGATATTTTAGGCGTGCGTGCTGGTTCCCCACATTGCACTTTATGTTTCCAGACAATTCTATACAAATTCTGGAAATAATCTAGTGTTTAGTTTTACGATGCTGGGTCTGTATTGCATATGGTGCTAGACTCATTCTTGTAGGCCAGTGGGCACTCTGTAAGTGATGTGGTTAACACCATTCTGGGCAGCGTGGACATAACCTTGTTTACATTTTAGGCTGGGTGAGACTTTCGGTTTGGAAATGGCAGCGTGAAGACGTGTTTGCAGCGACACACGATTTTATTCTAAAATTTTCACTTAATCGGTGTTTTTCTCTTGATAACAGAGTGCGATTATTACTAATTCATTGACGATGGATATTCTCTTGTTCGTGGATACAAGTATTATGTGGTTTAGGGGTGTTATAACGGAATTATTTCCACAAAATAGCCACGGCAGCGGCCGTGTCCTAATTCCGATTATGTAACCGCGTAGGAGCCACGCTCCCATTATAAACATGGGAGTCCACGGGTAAGACCCCAGTCTACTCTAGCAAAACAAGGTGCTGAAGTCGGAAGCAACCAGCCAGGAGGCGCACCACAGCAATCAGGATGCCACGCACAAATGCAACAGGGAATATTTCTATATCTGCAAATAAGTTTTATTTCCACCATGTGACCCACTCACGTACACGTGGTTCTATTTACCGGCCTACGACAAGAAGAAAGAGTCCAGCTTCAAATACTCGAAGCCTCCCCCTAATGCCCCGTAGAACCAGAAAAGCAGAAAATACAGCTAGCCTTAAAATAATGCACTGGAACGCGGAGGGAGTAAATACTAAGAAATTAGAATTAGAAAACGTCTTGAACGAAGAGAATATACATGTATGCTGCCTACAAGAGACGTATCTCAAACAAGATATGGCCTTTAAGATCAGAGGCTACCAGTGTTTCCGATCTGACCGCAAAGACAGGAGAAAAGGTGGAATTCTTACCCTGGTCAAAAATAACATCCTTGCTGGCCGGATCGAAACATACATGGAAGGTGCTGAGTATCAAACTCTTGAGCTCAAGTTAGAAAATACAGATTTACATCTGACCAACTATTACTGTCCGAGCGACCGCCCTCAGGCACTGGATACAGTACTAATAAATGAAAAAATGATCATTTGTGGGGATTTTAATAGCCATTCCCAAAGTTGGGGCTACGATCATATGGATCAGAGAGGAGAGAAACTAGAGGACTGGCAGGATGAGAATAGGTTCATCCTCGTTAATAAGCCAACCGACCCACCAACCTTCTACTCTAGAGCATGGCATACCACCTCGACACCAGACCTAGCCTTTCACTCAGCAGACATGGAACTGAATGTTACCAGAACTGTTGGGAAGCAACTAGGAGGCAGTGACCACCGGCCAGTCTTTCTAACTATAGAAAGCCAGTCTGTAAGAGAGAGAGCAGCACACTGCCAAGGTGGAATTTTAAGAAGGCAGACTGGAAGTTATATCAGCTTCGCACAAATGTTCTGCTGGAAAATCTTAACACAGATAACGACGTAGAAAAGTAGTCCAAGAGTTGAGCAGACGCATGCTGCAGGCAGCCCTAGAAGCAGTTCCAAGAGGTGCGCGTAAACAATACAAACCGTACTGGAATTGCGATCTGGAGCAACTGCACAACAATATGGAAACAGAAAGAAAACAAGCTGAGACCAGACCTTGTCAAGAGCAGTTCAACAACTACCAACATTCAAAGGCCAAATTTCAAAGAGCCAAACTGCAGGCTAGATGGAGAAGCTGGCAGGAAAAGACACAGTCAATAAACTTTGAAAGAGACACAAGGAAGTTGTGGAGGTTAATTAAGCAAATTAATGATGAGAATACAGGAAGAAATGGTAATATTGCACTATGCAAAGAGGGAGCCATCCTAACAAGAAAACAGGCAGCTGATTCCTTTGCAGAAGACAGCAACATTAATGTCAGCCCAGAGAAACAGCGAGAGGTTCAAGAAAACAAACAACATACAAGACAAAACGATATAATTCCTGAGGCACTGGTGGCAGCATTTACATCCAGCGAGTTAGAATTAGCAATATCAAAGCTGAGAATGGGAAAATCACCTGGAACTGATGGAATCACCAACGAAATGATCAAGAACCTTGGATCAACTGCCAAAATAAAGCTGCTACAGATCTTTAATCATTGGACAAGTGGCAAAGTTCCTCAAATATGGAGAGAAGCAATCACAATACCTCTGCTTAAACCAGGAAAGGACAGTTCTGATGCCTCCAGCTATAGACCGATCAGTCTTACCAGCTGCCTTTGTAAAACAATGGAACGTATTGTCAACCTTAGACTCCAATGGTACTTGGAAAGTGAAAACATTTTCACGCCACAGCAGGCAGGATTTAGACAGTGCTACTCCACAGAAGACCAGACAACTTACCTTTCACAAGAAATTGAGGATGCCTTCCAGGAAAAAAAGCTAGTGCTAACGGCATGGATAGATCTGAAGAAAGCCTTTGACAAGGTCTGGAAAGAAGGTCTACTGAAGAAACTGAGAGACTGCAGGGTGAATGGGAGTATGTACAAATGGGTGAAAGCATACTTGTATAACAGAAGATCCCGAGTACAGATAGATGGACTTAAGAGTAAGAAAGTTTTGCTGCGCCATGGCGTCCCACAAGGAGGTGTCCTGTCCCCCACACTCTTCCTAGTCTATATCAACGACCTGCTTTCTGAACTACCCCATGGAATTAAAGCTGCAATGTATGCTGATGACTTGGTACTCTGGTGTACAAATGAAAATGCGACAGTGGCCACCAGACTGCTACAAAGAGCCATAGATGCAATGGCTGATTGGGCGGACAAATGGTGTGTCAGCATCAACATAGGCAAATGCAGCACCACCCTCTTTACCCTTTCTCCTAAACAAAAATCAGGTGTCATGCACATAAATGGAGTACCCCTGAGAGAGGATAAGGAGCCCACATACCTCGGAGTAACGTTTGATGATAGATTAACATGGAGAAAACACATCAACAAGGCAGCAACCAAAGCCAGAAGGAGGATAGCCATTCTGAGAAAACTAAGTGGAACCACATGGGGTGCTAGCGGGAAAATACTTAGAAAAGTTTACCAACAAAGTGTTCGACCACATCTTGAATACGGATCAACAGCATGGAGTTCGGCATCAAAAACCACATTGCAAGAATTAGACAAAGTGCAAAATCAAGCAATCAGAGTTACCACAGGCAGTATGAAATCAACACCTATAGCTGTGATGGAGAAAATGGGGATGACCCAAGCACTCAGTGAACGCAGAGACACCAAGATGCTTTTACAAGCAGAAAAGTTTCTTAGTATGCCCAGTCACCCTATGAATGAAAGATTCAAAAATTTAGCTTTGGGACGACTAAAGAGAAGTAGTTTCATCCACCAGGCCAAACGGCTCGGCAAACAAACCACTGATTTACCTGGAACTGATAGATCCTTAAATGCTGTCCCAGAACGGACCCCTGGAGAGAGGAGTATAAGTTTCCAATACACATCAAGACTGAAGTGAAAGGGGTATTTGACAAGGAAGAACAAAACAGTGTGCAGCGCAAAACAGCCACCCTCAGTCTACTTGATGATAAATACCCGCAGAACCTTTGGGTCCATGTTTACACAGATGGGTCAGCAGAAAGCGCAGTCAGAAACGGAGGTGCGGGAGTGTACATTGAGTATCCTAATAATACCAGGGATACAGCCAAATTACCAACGGGAAAGCACTGTCACAACTATGATGCAGAAGTTCAAGCCATCAAGATAGCGGTAGAGAAACTACTAAATACAGGGTATTTTTCACTGCAAAAGCAGTACTTCAGTCACTCCAGTCTGGAAAATTACCAAGCATACGGACACTATTATCCGAACTAGGCAACCGTTGCAATTTAGTAATGCAGTGGATACCTTCCCACTGTGGAGTTCCCGGAAACGAAAAAGCTGATAAACTAGCTAAGGAAGGTGCAACTGAAGAACAACCTGACATACCAGTCTCTTATCAACAGAAGAAGAGAATGATCAAATCAATCAGAATGCCACCGAAACTGGCACAAGATGATTACCATATTATGGACAGACCAGAGCAAGTCATTATCCTTCGCCTTAGAACAGGGCACAATCGACTTCGCTCCCACATGTACAACAAATTTAAGATTGGCCAATCAGCCATGTGTACTTGTGGACTGGCACCTGAAACAACAGATCACATCCTTCAAGACTGTCCCAGATTCAACGCTTTCAGGCAAAACCTTTGGCCAAAAGAGACACTTGTGGAAGTCAAACTTTACGGGCCGCTTAGTGAATTACAAAAGACAGTGAAATTCATACTAGAGACAGCTTTGCAGATATAGAGAATTTATTTCATGCGAACGAAAGAAGAAGAAGAAGATTTTAGGCTGGGTCAACATGGGAGCTAAGGTCAATTTTCTTAAAATAGTTTTTGTTGAGTCTAATATTTTAAATCTCTTTTGTTATCTCTTTTAAATCTTTTCCTCTTTTAATTTGTGCATGTAGTGGGATGTGATCGTTGATGCAGTCAAAACTTGGCATTGCATTCACATTTTTTAGTGCATGAATACATTTTTTAAATTGGCTAAATTTTCCTGTCAATTCCAGGGCCGGGGGGGATAATACACCTACTGCTTCATAAAAAGCAACTAATTCAAAGTCTGTGTGCATCTGCCTGAGGTATGAGAAAGCAACATCTGCATATATAGAAGCCAGATCTGTAAACGTATGTGCACACAAAACTCAAGTTCTGGAACCAAACAAAGTCCAGAAGTGGATGAACAACCAGAACGTTCTGCTGGAGTTTACAGCCAGTCAATGCCAAGAAGAATTAATGCTAAGAAGAAGCATTAATCAAGCATGTCTTGAAATGGGTGTTTGCTAAAATCATGTGTTGGGCCGAAAGGCACAGATAATACAGCCTAGCTCTAAACCACAAGGCAGTGTACCATCCACTTTTGTTTTCTAATGATTTTTCGTTATTGTTGTGATTTCTCAATAATAGTAGGTAATGTAAATAGCCATTTATGGTTTTCATTTTTACTGAGTTTTTTTGTAACCTGACTCCATTCTTTATGCAGTTTTTGTAACTTTTGTGTGTGTGTGTGTGCGTGCACGTGTGAGCAAACGAGAGAGAGAGAGAGAACATAACTCATTACAGTGTTCTCTTGTCTTCTTGGGAGCCCCACACTGGCTTTTGCCGGGCGGCCCTAAATATAGCCCGGCCTTAAATATGGCCTAACAATTGAATGGGGTTTCCGGGACCTCTCCACGGGTGATCCTCATCTGCATGGTGGCCTATTTTGTCACCATTTTTCTTCAGAAATTGTTATTGGCTCCCAAGTTGACCCAGCCTAAAATGGGTACCAGGTAATGTCCTAGGAAGTATATGCTGACCACATCATTCACCGAGTTCTGATTGGTCTATAAATGTATATATAATGCTGTATACTCAATACGCCTAAGGATGTTAAAAATAGTCCTTTACTAACTAATCACAAATTGTTTTCATTGTCTTCTGTTTCATTTCTGCTAATGATGTAACTCTTGTCATTAACCAGGATTTGGAAGCCTCATCCCCTACTTTTATGTCATCTACTTGTTGGTCTTCCTGGTCTACCGTGAACGACGTGATGATGCCAAATGCAGGAAGAAGTATGGTGCCAGTTGGGACCGGTACTGTCAACAAGTCAAGTACAGAATTGTCCCCTATATTTACTAGAGGCAGCTGTTTGTTTACAACAGTCTAACACTGTTACATTTAAGACTTCACTGATCAGAGTCAAGATTGCAGGAAACACTTGTGCAACTCTCTGTTAACAAGGAAAGAAAGAAGTGAGAATGACAGAGTAATTATGTCTTTGATAAGCTTGCAGCACCAGAAATCACAAAATGAATGAGAATTTTAAGGTAGTTAACTTTGACAGATTTGCATCTGTGTGACTCACATTTTAAAAAAAGATACTTAAAATTTTTTTTTCATTACAATGTGTTTGTGAATTACATTTGGAAAGACATTAAATAAACGACAGGTTTATTAACAATGTCTGTGTTGATCATATTTTAAAAAACATTAAAGAATTTACATTTTTTAAGGGTGGCTGTAATAATTTTAAATAAATAAATAAATGTTGTAGCTTTACAATGAACAGAACTGGATAATGGATGACAGTTTTTCTGTAAACCACTTTCGTAAATAGAAGGTGGGCTTCTAACTGAACTTTTAGACTTGTATTTAGTTCATTTCTTCCATTGTTGTTATTTTATTCCATTGTTGTTATTTTATTCCATTGTTGTTATTTGCATGAAGTCATACAGCGTTGTTTTCCCAAATTGTTCAAACTAAAAGCTGATTGCTTTGCCTGGAAAAATAATTATGCTTTTTCTGGGAATTGAACCAGATCACCATCTGAGCAGGCTAATGCACTTCCTGTATGTCATTGTGGTAATGAAATTCATGTGGAGATAGTTGTTAAATGGACCTGTAATGATATGATCAGTCACAGCCAGGCAAGAGTGAGCTGCCCCATGGTGAGAACAGTGTTGTAGCTGTAGTAACCTGTGGATTTATTACATCTCTTGTTGAGATTTTGTAATTTGTGTTTTAGTCTGCATTTGCTGTATTTCTGAATAGACTATTTCCATTTTGAGCCGCCTTCAATTTGATCAAATTATTCAGTTGTTATTATTTATCTTGTACCATGATTTCCCCCCCCCCCCCCTTTTTTTTTTCTTTCTTCCCCGTGGGGAGAGCATTTTCAGCATCAGCTAAACTGGAATTTGCATCTAATTTATGCTTCTGATTTTTACTGTCTTTTACTAACTAAAAATCTCTGTGTGATTTTAAACAAAGCAGTTGGAACAATTTTTAATAAAGGGACATTTAATAACAGAACTGAACATATCTGGGCTAATTTCATGTTGGTGTCACGTCCTTCTTTTTATAGAAAAATTTTAGTTTAGTTTTTTTAAAAATTAAACAGTGTAAGACTGGCCAGTTTGGGTTAACATGTGATCAAATGTGTGTGTATTTCTTGAGGCCTCAGAGAAGTGGTTTTACATCTTGGTTTTAAAGAATGCTTAAAATACAGTGGACAGTCAAAAATAGCAACCAGGAGGTTTTGAAAGAGGCTGGAGCCCGAAGACAACTTATCGCAGACTTTGTGGAGAGGTATGATCGCCCACACCAGTTGGCAAGACACCTGATGATGATGATGATGAAGGTGTGTGTTTAGACCTAGCAGTTTTCTTTCCATGATCTAGTAAAGAGTAAAAGTACCTTTTTTTCACCTTTACCACATTGGGCATCTAGTGCTAGATCTGTATGTTTTGTAGACCAGTCGGTAGGCCAGTGTGTTCAACAGCATGCCGGCCAAGATAAGTTTTGAAAGGAACAATTCAAACACAGTGCATATGTGAACTCTAGATCTGGCCAGCAGCCATGTTAATGTACCAGGATCCTGACTGACTGCCCCCCCCCCCCCCTTTTCCCCATTCCATATTAAGAAGTTATAACTAGAGCATCCATAGAAGCTGCTTTGAATCTGCATCAAGGCGGATTCTTTGATGCCTTTCAGAACTGGCCTTGGCTCCCAGGGCACTAGATAATGACTTGGGATGTAAAGGCAAATTTTGTAAAGTTTACCACATCACCCGCCAAGTATTGTAAAAGAGATACAGAGTTAATAATTTTGTCAGTGAATAAAGACTTTCTGCATTGAGCATGCTGTGAATCACTTTATTCTACCACAGTGAGGAATGATGGATGTGTTTTCTCTCCATATTAGTCTATATGTGAGCATTTCAACAGGGGTGATTATAGAAAAAATGCAGATATTTCTTAAACAAAGTCACTTATTACTGTGTGTATGTGTTTGGGGGGGGGGGGGGGGGGGGGGGGCATTTTGTAGGAAAAAGTTTCAATTTCTATAGGTGTGGAATGTCTTCCAGACTGTGAGCTGATTAATGAAGGCATTGCATTTGTTCAGACACAGTGATGGTTTTTTTTTTAAAATATCATGACTAGCATTTTAAACAACAATTAATTGTACAGTAATTAAAATTGTTTCTCCCCGAGTGGCTAATAGTTGTACATAAGTCAGTTGTTACTGTCTGTGTTGATCACTTTTTTTTACTGTGGTTTAGGGCAGCATAAGTCAATTGTTACTGTCTGTTGATCACCTTTTACTACCTGGCTATTGCAGTCACCATGAAATTTTTGCAGGTTAATATATTTTTTTTTTTTTTTTTTGCAGAACTTTACTAAGGATTCAAACCCAAGTCTTCCTAATGGAAGCACATCATTATGACCACCCAGTCAACCACTCCTCATTTGTACATAAGCAGTGTGATAGAAATATATATGCATTTGAAAATACATTTTGGTAATACTGAATTTATTCTTTTTCTTTCAGCATTCGCTGGCTGTAGATGGGCAAAAAGTCACTCCTAGACTTCAGTCTTGATTGGGAACTCGAGTTTTGCCTGCACATCCATTTTACAGATCTGGCTGATTTGTATGCAGATTGTTGGTACCTTGCCTCTCAGGCCAATGCACTCTGACTTTGAAAGAAACACCCCTAATAAGTCACCTCCTATGACTTACTTTTTAGGGAGCAGTGGGTATATCCTTTGTTCTCCAAATGGAGCCATGGAACTCACCCGGGAAATACTGAATGTTATATCCAACATCCTAAGTTATAATGCTTCAAAATGTTATGAGTAAACAAGTTGTGTAATTAAAAAGTGCATAAGATGTACACTTTTGAACCCTAAACAAGTTAACGAGCTGTGTGACTAAAAAGTGCATAATATGTATTGTTTCTGACACAAATTAAGTATTTATCATTGTTTACTGACTGATCAGTTGCCGTCACCATTTCACTGCTGTAAGTACTACCAACTGTTTACTGATAGATCATTTGTCATGAACATTTCTGTCTTATTCTAGCAATGTGCTAGTCCTTCCATATTAACTTCAGCTTGGGTCATATATAATTAATTACTTTTTAATATATTCATCTTAGTATACTAACTTTAATATATTCATTGATAACCAGCTTGTATAAACATCCACATATATTACAAGCATATACATTCATTGTGGCATGCTGATCTGGAGGTTATAAAAAAGGTTTATGGCTTTTGGCTACAATGGTGGTTATTGTTATAAGGGTAGAAGTGGAAACTGATGATGATAAGTTTTTTTTTTCTCTGTGTGTTAATTTGTGTTGGTGGCTAATACACGTGTGTTTAAATCAGGAGATATTTTTTTTTACTAAACATTTTATGTTGAAAATAATAGATCCATTGACACTTTCATGTTTTGAACTAATGTAATCAACGTTCTAGGAAAAGAGCAGATGAAGGCCAGGATGCTAGACAAAACTTGTCTGAAACACATTTATATATATGAATGTATTGTCGATTTGAGTGGCCATAAAATATGGATTAACCTTTATGTGCCTCGTTGTATAAAAGGGGTCTGATTTTTCTGTATGAAGGGCTAGTTGCACTGTTTTGTTAAGCCATGGCTCATCTGATTATGACAAGATTTTTCAGGTTTGTTTTCCCTAGCTTTTGACTGCATGAGAATGGAGGTGGAGACAGTCACGACAGCTTTCTGATCAGCACAACCCAACATGTTGTAAATGTGTTCATACAGCAACTTTGAAGGATATAAATTGGCGTCTATGCAAAGAGTGGCTTTCATTGGTTGATAAGACTCAGATCAGAAATAAATCATGGACGTTCTGATCAGAACATTCTATTTGATGTGCTGAGTAGTCAACAGACTGTTAGATTGGCTGCTGCTGCTCCTCTGGGCAGTAAATGGTAAAGCAGACAAGGTGAAGGCTCTCTGGGATCAGGTGGACAGTGCGACAGAACAGACAGCATATCCATTCTTTGAAAGACGAATCCATTGTAAAGAAGATTTAAGGGGGAGGGGATGTTCCAGGCAATATTCAACACTGAGTGGAAAACATAGGCAGACTTTTAGTCAGGTTGCAGCCAGCAGTATGAACATGAGGATTCTTTGTTGGCTACTGAGGGAGGAGATGGAGCAGGTATGCAGATGTCCCAGTTGCAGTGATGTCAGTTCCTGATTCATTGATTGGCTGTATCATGTCACCAGTACCAAGAGTGCTTGCATGTCCGTCCCGCCTTTTCCTGAGTGTTGGATGTCGGTCAGATTTCCTAGCCGATCCTTGCAGCCCCACTGTGGTGATCTGTTTGTGCCTCCACATTCTTCATTTGCTCCCAAAGGACCCTTAAAACATCTGGCTTGTTATGCATTAATTCATTACCAGTTGGTGCAGAACCAGCCAGGCTATCTACTTATTCATGTCTCAACACACCAGCATCTATTGGGAGAAAAGTTAAATAAAGGAAAGGACTGTTTTAATGCCAGTGGCACAGAGAGCATATGTTGCTAGACTGATATTTCTATAGACCAACAACCCTCAATGTTTAATATAGTCAACAGCATGCCAGCCACCTCAGTGTGCCAGCCACCTTTACTTCCCAGCCCTTGACCTGGTATTTTAGGCTGGGTTTTGGTAGAAACAGTTACATTATAGTATCTCACTTCCCTTTGCTTTGAGAGAACTGAGCTTATCTGTGATTCTGATGATCGCATGAGAGAGCAAAATAAGGAAGCTTACGCTTATGTGAATGGCATTTAATGATGATGGTGATTTTCTTTCCCTCCGTTGAGCTGCCTAATCATAATTTGTGTTGTGTTAAATTACTGTTTTCTCTGGTGAATGCACTTCGTTTTCTTCATGAGAATTGTTTTGTTGATTTTGTTGAATGCATTCCTTGTACAGGGAGTTGTCATGGCGTTGGTGGCTAGACACCCGCCTGCGGATCAGAAGATCGTGGGTTCGCGTCCTGACGGAGCTGGACTTTTTCCCCCCAAAAACTAACTTGACTCCCAGCCTTAATTGGGTACCAGGTGCAGCTTGAGAAGTAAGATTGGCCAGCATGGTGCTGACCACATCACCCACCCAGTGCCGATTGGTCTATACAAATATAGGTCACGCTATGTATTCCCAATACACCTAAAGGCGAGAAAAAGGGACATTTACTTTTTATTCCTTGTACAGCCACCAATTATAATGTGCCTTTTTTGCTTTCACATTATCTGTCTATGTACATTAATATACTCATGTTCTGTGGAGTTGTGGTCAATACATCTGTAACAAGATGATGATGTTAAGTTACTGTTTTATTTCTGAAATTAAAATATTTTTAAAAGCAACTGCCAGTGACAAATTTATTTAGTTTGATTTACCACATCAAAAATGGCAGTTTGTCGCTTCCATCACTCAGCACATTGGCAACTCTGAATGTCTCTTAACAGTGAAAAGATATAAAATGCAACAGTATGGATATGTAGCAACATCTGCCAACCTCTCTGAAACAATACTATAGGGCTGTAAACCACAACACAGTGTGCAAGCTGACCTTTTAAGGGTGAAAGCAGAAGAAAAATACATTATACATCAGTATTCTGTGTGTGGGTAATTGGACTCTCTTAGCATTTACTGCAATTAGATCTTCACACATAGTAGACCCTAACATACAAGGTAGGGTTAGACCTAAACATAGAAGGTTGGTTGAGACCCCTAACATACAAGCCTTTTCTTTCCAGAACATTTCCTGGTGCCCATATATACAAGGCTGAGAGGAACCCAAAACATTTTCTGGTACCCATATATACAAGGCTGAGAGGGACCCAAAACATTTTCTGGTGTCCATATATACGAGGCTGAGAGGAACCCAAAACATTTTCTGGTACCCATATATACAAGGCTGAGAGGGACCCAAAACATTTTCTGGTGTCCATATATACAAGGCTGAGAGGGACCCAAAACATTTTCTGGTGTCCATATATACGAGGCTGAGAGGAACCCAAAACATTTTCTGGTACCCATATAAACGAGGCTGAGAGGAACCCAAAACATTTTCTGGTGCCCAAATATACGAGGCTGAGAGGAACCCAAAACATTTTCTGGTACCCATATATACAAGGCTGAGAGGGACCCAAAACATTTTCTGGTACCCATATATACAAGGCTGAGAGGGACCCAAAACATTTTCTGGTGTCCATATATACGAGGCTGAGAGGAACCCAAAACATTTTCTGGTACCCATATATACAAGGCTGAGAGGGACCCAAAACATTTTCTGGTGTCCATATATACGAGGCTGAGAGGAACCCAAAACATTTTCTGGTACCCATATATACAAGGCTGAGAGGGACCCAAAACATTTTCTGGTGTCCATATATACAAGGCTGAGAGGGACCCAAAACATTTTCTGGTGTCCATATATACGAGGCTGAGAGGAACCCAAAACATTTTCTGGTACCCATATAAACGAGGCTGAGAGGAACCCAAAACATTTTCTGGTGCCCAAATATACGAGGCTGAGAGGAACCCAAAACATTTTCTGGTACCCAAATATACAAGGCTGAGAGGGACCCAAAACATTTTCTGGTACCCATATATACAAGGCTGAGAGGGACCCAAAACATTTTCTGGTGTCCATATATACGAGGCTGAGAGGAACCCAAAACATTTTCTGGTACCCATATATACAAGGCTGAGAGGGACCCAAAACATTTTCTGGTGTCCATATATACGAGGCTGAGAGGAACCCAAAACATTTTCTTGTACCCATATATACAAGGCTGAGAGGGACCCAAAACATTTTCTGGTGTCCATATATACAAGGCTGAGAGGGACCCAAAACATTTTCTGGTGTCCATATATACGAGGCTGAGAGGAACCCAAAACATTTTCTGGTACCCATATAAACGAGGCTGAGAGGAACCCAAAACATTTTCTGGTGCCCAAATATACGAGGCTGAGAGGAACCCAAAACATTTTCTGGTACCCATATATACAAGGCTGAGAGGGACCCAAAACATTTTCTGGTGCCCATATATACGAGGCTGAGAGGGACCCAAAACATTTTCTGGTGTCCATATATACGAGGCTGAGAGGGACCCAAAACATTTTCTGGTGTCCATATATACGAGGCTGAGAGGAACCCAAAACATTTTCTGGTACCCATATAAACGAGGCTGAGAGGAACCCAAAACATTTTCTGGTGCCCAAATATACGAGGCTGAGAGGAACCCAAAACATTTTCTGGTACCCATATATACAAGGCTGAGAGGGACCCAAAACATTTTCTGGTGCCCATATATACGAGGCTGAGAGGGACCCAAAACATTTTCTGGTACCCATATATACGAGGCTGAGAGGAACCCAGAAAATCACCAGAACTAAGTGCATTAAATCCCCATAATCTTACAGAGGATTCAAACCCTGGATCTTCCACATTAGATCCTAGCTATCTTGACCATTTAGCCATCATTTTTGATATTAGTGATGAAATTTAACACTTACATTACCCCTATATTCTAGAATTACCTTTAAAAAAAAAACGAGTTTATGGCAGTTTTTGTCAAGTCACACTGTGGAAGAAATTTCTTATATTCCTGTTGATTGCAGTGATTAAGGTTGAAGGTTTAGTTCTGCATTGAGCTGAATGTTTTCAAAAATGACCTTGGCTCCCGGTTGACCCTCTCTTAAATGAATACCAAGTAAAGTCATAGCAAGTAAAGGCAGCTGGTGTGTTGTTGACCACATCATCAACCGAATGTTGACTAGTCTATAAAATATGCCTCAAGGCGTGAAAAGGGGTCCTATACTTTACAGCAATGGGTATACTGCCGCCAACCTTCAGTGTTGAGATGGCACATAATTTAAGATTATATGTAAAATGTGTCACACAGATAAAAGCAATGTCTTTTGGCACATCACACAAAGATAAACTAGCATACTGACTTGTTTGTTTATTTGACAGATCAACGTCAAGGCACACGGGTGTAACCTATAAGTGCTCTGTTCTACTTCCAACTCAAGCCTAAGTCCGAAGAATCTCAGCGCAGTGTACAAACTCTGTAGCACAGGTAGATTTTTAGCTCCAAATTTTGCCCTGTCAGCGCTGTTAGGCTACACTTTTTAAATTTACAGCTGCAAAGAGATTTTTTACGTGCGAGAGAATGCACAGGGGTGTCTGAACTTACTACCCAGAGACCAGGAAAAATTACTAGAAGTCCAGCCTTCCCCGGGGCTGGAACCCGGGACCTCCAGCAATTGAGGCGGACACCATACCTTGAGACCACTCTTGTGACATTGGGGGAAGAAAAGCGAGGCAGATGGATACCAAGAGAAAACATGACAGTCTGGCATGACTGCAGGGTTAAAGTTGACAGATAAAGTTTGGATAATAGAATTCTTTGTAATGGGTTCTTGTATGACTCTGTTCTCTC
Source organism: Candidula unifasciata (assembly GCA_905116865.2). Lineage (NCBI taxonomy): Eukaryota > Metazoa > Mollusca > Gastropoda > Stylommatophora > Geomitridae > Candidula > Candidula unifasciata. The sequence goes on along the minus strand of CAJHNH020000281.1, from coordinate 248,469 downwards.
CAGAATGGCTAGGCAATTTGCAAGAGCATCACACAATGAACCCACAACCTTTAGAGCACAAAGCAAGCAGCTTGATCCCTTCACCATAGAGGCATGGAAGTACATATTTATCAGAAACAATAAATATCGCACTGGAAATAGACAACTGGAAAGATCTGTCGAAAAAAAGAGACATAAGAATACAATGCAAGATTCTTAGGCTTCTTCATGACCTCGAAGGGTGCCTGCACATGAACTGATACATACTGTCGGAGATCGCAGATTGTGGAGATGCATGATCGCCCATGCCAATCGACAAGGCACTTGATAATGATGATGACGATAGGCAGTACAAAGGATATAAGGCTGTGAACAGACATGATGAATGATGCCTCTTCACAGTAGGGATTATTTAAGAAAGAAGCTGTCATAGAGTCAACTGTAGGCCACACAGGATTTGTGTGTGTGGGTAAATCAGAAAGTTACTTTAAAAAAAGTTAAGTTACTAACAACACAAGAAGAGATAGAGCTACGAATACCAACATTAAAGAGAAAGTTGGAATAAGACCACATCTGGATTATTTTGACAAAGAATGAAATCGTTTGGCCATCTAGTGAGAATGCAGCCAGACCAAACTGCATATGAGACTTTTTACAGCAGAACAAATGGGAGTAAGGCGAAAGGAAGACTGAGAAAGATATGGACAAATCTAATCACCCAAGCCACCTGAGAAGCGCTAGACAAATACAGAAAACCACGACACTGGGCTACAACCTAGTATCAGTGAGATGACAAAACCACGACTCTCGGCTACATTCTGGTATCAGTGAGATGACAAAAGAAGAAAAAAGACGTAAGTTACTTAGAAAAATAATATCACAACATTTATAGTTTTTAAGTAGAAACATTGACCCTAAAAAATAAACCAACAGAAGATTATGCTGTTTTATTAAGAAACAACATAAAAAAAGTATTAACATTTTTTTAAATCTGTATGAAGACATAAATAACATCACAGAACTAACAGCTTTTATCCACCATTTTAACAAAATACTGGTTTGTTTCACTGGAACAAGAAAAAACATCCCTCTTTCAAACATTAAGCATGTATTTAGACCCTGAACATTTAATGCCCACTCAACTAGATGCGAGGTGCTACTGAATTGTAACTGGAAGTTGCAAGTGAAGCAGCCTGAAATGGATACCAGAAAATTTCTGGGAAGTAAAGGGGCCAGCATGATGTTAACCACATCAATCAAGTGGCTATTGATATATATATAAATACAGGACCGGCACCATATGTCCCAGTGATGTTATAATGGGGTCTTGACTAGTTTACTTGTAGCTAGATGAGGATAAAGCTGAAGCTGGGAGTGCTTGGTCACACCTGTAACAGTCAATGTAAAGGAAGATCAACCCAACAACGAGCGACAAATACCCGGTGACACAAAGTGCCACCATTCAGATGAGAATCAACCTAGCACAAGTCGCAGAAACCCCGTTCAACCATTAAGTTATATTATATGATGACATGTTCGTCTATCGACATGGAAGAAGGTGTCATAAGATTGTCAATGCAATGCAGAGCAAACTTGATTGCATCTCCTCCTGGTGTGTGGACTTCAGTGCACATGTCAACTCTCCAAAAGCCTCAGTAACGTGGTTCTCCTTCAACACGCATATGGTTTAGGCACAGCTACCAGTGGTGGAAATTAGCGGCGAAGCTTTGACGAGAACACACCAGATGACATATCTGGGTGTGAAGATTGACCGCAGTCTGTCCTTCAGAGACTTCATCGACCATGTTATTTAAAAAAAACGTAAAGGCTTATCATCAATGAGGGTCCTGGCCATCACCAACACTGAGCTGAGACTGCTTCTGCTACTGTTCCAGGGACTGGTTCTTTCTCCAGTCGAATATGCTTTAGCCATACTCACCGTCAGCGATACTCAGATCGAAAGACTGAGAAAGGTGCAAAATGAAGCCATGCACATTATTCTAGGGTGCACAAGAGACACCTCCTGCGTAGCAATGAGATACCTTTATACTTTCTGACAATGCACCATAGGATTATGATCTTGAGGACTCGTGCATTCCTGAAGGTAAGTTCAGAAGCACACCGGACACACTGAGAAGTCTTGTCAACCAACATAGGACTGGGACTATCAACTGTGGGACACTGATATATATGCTGAAGAGGGAGTCTGAGCACCTGTGGATATGTCCGCAGTGCCGTGAAGATAAGCCAAATCATAACTCATTAGGACCCCGACAACAGCAGGGGGAGGGCTTTAAAATGATGAAAACATTGTCCCCCATATTGGCAAGTCATTACATTCACTTAGTGCTAAAAGTATATTTTTATAGAACAATAGTCACTCAATACATATGTGATCAACATGCTGCTAGCTGCTTTTACTTCCCAGGACATTACCTAGTACCCATTTTAGGCTGCGTCAGCCTGGGAGTCAAGGTAAATTTTAAAGAAAGAAATCTGCTTCAATGTGGATTCCAATGAGCTGTTACGGGTGCTCCAGTCAAAACTTCATGCTGCTGATGCCAACAGAACTGGAACTCTTTGCTGGCTGCTGAAGATGAGGATCGAGTGCTTATGGGAGTGTATGGTGTGCTGTAAAGTTGGTTTTGAACTTAACACAGAAGGAAGAACAAGGTATCTTTGACTAGTTTGATGTGGATTTGAGCCATACACTAAATCTCAACCCCAACAAGTCACAAAGCATTGCACTGTTCAATAAACAAATTTTCCCACATGCAGCTAAGGGCGTTGTGAATGCAGTGTCATAAGCCGACATACCGTGGATGAAGTCTGCTGCAGGAAGTTTAGTTGCAGACGTGCACACTATTTTTGGCCATGGATAACAAACAGTGTCTTACCATTCAGAAAGAAAAGGTAAACTTGCCTAGAAAAACAACAAACAATAAATGTCTGAGTTGGTGTGCAGTATCTTGAAGAGGATATGCAACTAACTTTAATAAGTATTCATCGTCTTAATTATCCTAGCATGAGGAAACTCAGCCAGGAAACTAAATGTTATGGCAGGGCAGACCAGGCCTTTAGCCTTGGCTGGCAGCTGGTCTAAGAGGGAAGCTCCGACAGGTGGACAAAGAGAGCACTGCTGAATCAGCAGCTTCTGTAGCTTGCTTTGCTTCAAACATATTAGCGCTACCTTTTCTTTGGAGCTAAAAAGGCAGGCCGAGAGAGGTATCAAGCTGCATGGGCAACACCTTGTAAATACAATACTGGCCAGACTTTGTAGGAACTTCATCCCTTGACATTGACACTGGCAGTGATTCTCCTGCCCCCCTACAGCACAACAACATACTCATCTGGAAAGACAGAAAGGTGCCAATAAACAAACTAAAAAGCCGCCATATAGGTTAAGGGGCCCCATTGTGAGGGTTCTGAGGCCCCATTGTGTGGAAAACAAGAATAGACCAACTGCTTCCCTAAAAGAGTCACTAATTGAGGATTTCATTTAAAATCAGAGTAAATTTGCCCAACAAGGCAAGGAACTAACAGTCTGAATACAAATAAGTCAGATTTGTAAAACGGATGTGCACAAAACACTCAGATTCTGAAACAAGTCAATAATCCAGAGGTGGTTGAAAAACCAGAACTTTCCGCCTGAGTTTACACCTGGTGAACGTGAAGAAGAAGAAGAAACAAAAAACATTTCCTTAAACCAATGAACAAATAAAAAACATCACCTTAAACCAACAGTACTACAGTCAAACAAGTACAACAATTGACATATTTAGAAGCATATTTACAGAGAATGGCAGACAAGATAGAGAGATAGAAGCCAGAGTACAGAAGGCAAATGCTGTCACCTACCATTAAGCCCCACTGCTCAGACACCCAAATGTCTCTATTCCAGCAAAACAGCAAATGATTAATAGCATCTTTATCTATACATTATGTTGTCAGTGCTAAACATGGACAGCGAATAGGGCACTAGAACAGAAAATAACTAACTGGGAAATGCGCTGTCTCCTCAAGCTCACTAACAACACAAGAAGAGACAGGGTTACGAATATCAGCATTAGGGTGAAAGTTGGAATAAGACCATGTCTAGATTATACTGACAGACAAAGAATGAAATGGTTCAGCCATCTAGTGAGAATGCAGCCAGACAAGACTACAAATGAGACTTTTTACAGTAGAACATCTGCCAGGAAGGCAAGAGGAAGAAAACAAGAGAAGAATAAATGGTGCAAGACAAATACAGAAAACCAAGACACTGGACTACAACCTGGTATCAGTAAAACAACAAAAGAAGAAGAAGATGAAACCAATAAACAAACAAACAAACAAAATCCTATTAAAAAAAATAAAAATAAAAAAATCACCTGAAACCAACATTCAAACAAAAAAACATCACCTTAAACCAATAAACAAACAAAAATATCATCATAAAACACATAAACAAACAAAAAAAAACTTCATCTGAAACCAATAAAGAAACAAAAAACATCACTTGAAAATCAATAAACAAACACCATCACCTTAACACCAATAAACAAACAAACAACATCCCATTAAAACCAATAAACAAACAAACATCATCACATTAAAACCAATAAACAAACAAAAAAGATCACTTAAATCAATAGACAAACAAAAAACATCATTGTAAAAAAAAAGTCATCATCATAAACCAATCAACAAACAAAAACATCATCAAAAATACACAGACAAAAAACAATATTATAAATCTGCTCAGCAGATAAAAAATGATAAATATTTAATCAGCTATGAGAAATGAGTTACCTGGGTTTTCATCAACACAGTAAGGCACACATATAATGTGGGAAGACACACACACATGTGGGAAGGCAGACAGTGCTTGTAAACCGTGCTCTAATTCATAGACAACAGTGATGGCAATAGTTATATGTTCCAAAGCTAGGCAAAAATGAACTTTATAAATCTCACCTCATGTTCCTTCTACTTTCAAGGTGACATATATACAACAACAGCGCCCTTCATTTATGGTGTTTCTTAGGAACTGTCTCATACACTGCTTATTCTCTACTTTTCTTAACATTCACTTGGTCTTTACATTTTTTTGCCAGGTCAACCCAGCCTAAAATGGGTGTCGGGAAATGTCCTGGGCAGTAAAGGTGGTCAGCATGAAGGTGTCTATATTATTCACATAGTGCCAAAAATATTAGTCCAGCACTGGATGCCTGATGTCCAATTGTGTAAAACTGGCTCTTTTTTCCTTGTTTAAACACTTTACATTACAGCAGTTGGGGTATAGTGTCTGAGGGTAGCTAAGTTAAGATGGCTGAACCATTTTACCTAAGCTTGTCTAATAAAAGCTAGCAATGTCACTACCTCCAATTTCTTTTTCATTTTTTATCTTCCACTTCAATATGTGTTGCTTTTCTAAGGAATCACATTTCAGTCGCAAATATATACACACACATCACTTTTAAAATATCCGGTCTAAATTGACAGAATACAATGTGGTAGTGAGTGCACTCATGCAAAGTGAGTGGAGCCGAGTTAAGAACTAACCTTACTACACTCTGGATATTCCCATAAGTGGTCTGTTACCATCTTCAGCAGCTAGCAAATAGTTCCAATGTAATACAACCATAATACCAAACAGAACTTTACAATATCTGGTCTATTTGATAGAATTCAGTTTAGTAGTGATTGCATTAGTTGTGCAAATGAAGCTATACAAAACAAATACCTGGTATATCTGACAGAATACAATGTGGTAGTGAATACATTAATTGTGCTAATAAGGCTATACAAAACAAATACCTGGTATAAATGATAGAATACAATGTGTTAAAGAATACATTAATTATGCTTATGAAGCTATACAAAGCAAAACTGATTAATGTCTGAGACAACTGACAGAATACAATGTGGCAGAGACTGCACTAGAGCAAACTGAAGCTACACATGCTGTGATGGCTTTGTATCTTAAACCCCAGGTTTATTTACATTCATTTTAAATGCACTCCAACCGTTCAACTTGTGGTTTTGAAACAGTGCTCAAAAAAATATATCTGGAAATACATGTCCAACAATTAACAATGTTACTAGTGAGCCAAGTAAAGAATCTTTTCACTGCTAGAGCTAAATTTATGTAGACCAACCAACTCTCATTGGGTGATATAGTCAATATCATGTTGACTGCCTTTACTTCCTAAGACACTACCTGGTACCCATTTTATTTGGGTGGTCCTGAGAGCCAAGATTAGTTTTGAAAACAAAATGATTTGCAAGGGGGAAGTGAAATATATGGGTAATGAACAAACAAAATTCTTTAGTCATGTGATGAGAAAAGGAACACTGGAAAATATTGTGATGACTGGAAAGAGGACTGGTAGAAGAGGCAGAGGCAGACCAAGAGAAAAGATGGTGGATGGCTTAAGACAGTGGCATGGAGGAATATCATCAGTGGAATTGATCCAGGACATCAGAGATTGAGATCTGTGGAGATGCATGAACGCCCAAACCAGCTGGCAAGGCACTTGATGATGATGAGGTATTGAGGTGGATCTGTGAGAACAGGATGCAATGGACCATGCTGTCTGTAGGGAGGGGCAATCTAGAAGTCAACAGGGATTAAAAAAAAAAAAAAAAAAAACAACATACAGGTAAAGAGCTGAGAATAATCATGTTATATACATGTGATGATGATGATAATCCTGAAGCGGCATGCTCTGACTGCGGAAGACTTTTCTTAACATGAGCAGGTCTTGCTACTCAACATTTCCCATTGTCTTAGGCTGTGATTAGTGCAAACACAGCACTATACAATATAACACCATCTTCAGGAAGTTATGCTAATGTAGTTTCCTCATATGGACAGTAGTTTATGGTTTCGCTGCCTGAGTTTAGTGCCTGGTGCAGCCCTGGGAGCTGTGTTTTTCATGTGATATGCCTTTCATTTGTGCAGCGGCTGAGTCGTGGTATTCAATATGGCAGACAGCCGGTTTACGTGTGGGCTGGTAAAATACCCTATGTAATAATTCTACGTGTGTATGGCCAACTTATCCTGTCTGACTACTTCCATCGACAACAAACTACATTTCTAGTGGCAACTTTTGGGTCTGGCGCCTCTAGAAACTGCCTTATGCATTTACTGCATGCGCATATTTCTGGATTGTTCACCAGTTTTTTTAATGGGACTTTGTGGGACATTTAATTTGATTTTCACTGGTACAAGAACGGAGCGAGTATGCAGTGAAGTTGAAACCTTGACTAAGACTTTCTTCAGGAGAGATACAAACAACATTAGCTCTTTCTGTTCTCCAATCTTTGCAACAATCACACGAGGTGATCTATTGCTTATGACATGAATACTAAGTATAGCAAGTATTCTCTCAAATGACTGATCAACCTTCAGCTGTGTCCAAGATGAAATATACAATGATTTATATCTCTTGCAATGAAACATTTACAGTCTGACACTTAAGTAACGAGACATATTTTTTTTTTTAAATATCCTTGAAGCACAGGTAACAGGGCAACTTTCAGCAGCTAAACAAAATGGCAGGTTACTCCTCATCTGCTGACCAGGTGGTGTTACAGTTTTGCCAAATAATAAATAAATGGTGCCTTTCTGGACAACAACTTCTCGTTCTTCTTGTCCACTGGCTGTAAACTCTGGAGAAACGTTGTGGTTGTTCGTCCATTTCTGGACTTTTAATCTTTTTTCCAGAACCTGAGTGTTGCGTGTGCATTGTTTTACAGATATAACTCATTTGCAAGCAGCTGTTGGTTCCTTGCCTCTCAGGCAGGTGCACTCCGACTTTGAAGGAAGCTCCCAAGTAGTTGACTCTTACGACATGCTTTTGGGTAGGCAGTGGGTCTATTCTTGTTTTCCTTTCAATAGGGTCCTGGAACCCACACGGGAAGTCTGGATGACATATTCCGCTTCAATTTTTTAAAAATATCATCAGACTGTATTTCCTTTTTTATATAATAAGGAGGATACAAATATTTAACACAATTGATTACCAGCATATTTTGTGTCCTCATTCAAATTCATAATAGGAATTTGTTTTTTTATTTTTTATTTCCATATCACAGAGAATAAAACTGGGAACAAACACTGTGCAGGTAACTGTTCTCATGATAAATTCAACAGTGGCAGGAAGCAGGTCTTCATTTCCGAGACTCTTGAAGAAGTCTGAATGCCTGAAAAATTCAACAGTAAAATATACATATAAAAAACTGTCTCTTACTGCCCTTTTTTTTTTCTCCTGCATTTAGATGTTGATGATAATGGTTTAAATGAGAGAACTGATCAAGGTGTTTATAGGAAAGAACTGATAAAGCTAATTATAGTAGCCAACTGATTACGATAGATTTCCTAGAAGAGAGAAAGTATTTTTTTTTTTCAAGAGAATTAACAGATAATTAAACTCCTTGGCGAGTCGCCATGGCAGAGCGGCTAGACATGCGCCGCGGATCAGAAGGTCGTGGGTTGGCACCTTGGCGGAGGCGGACTTTTCTTAAAAAATGACCTTGGTTCCCAGGTCGACCCAGCCTTGAGTGGGTACCGGGTGCAATACGGGGAAGTAGAGGCGGCCGGCGTGATGCTGACCACATCACACATCTTGTGCTGTTGGTCTACATCTTGTGCTGTTGGTCTACATCTTGTGCTGTTGGTCTACATCTTGTGCTGTTGGTCTACATCTTGTGCTGTTGGTCTACATCTTGTGCTGTTGGTCTATAAAATATAGGTCTAGCCCTGCGTGGAAAAGGGTTCTTTACTTTAAACTCCTGGGGTACCTAATAAAAAAGGTTAAGAGAAAAAGATAATGTTAATGTCAAGGAATAGAAGAGGATGTTAGACAAAAGCAAAAGTTAATTAGAGGGAAACAAACATTTCAATAAAAAGTTACACTAAATATGGTAAAGCAAAGAAGGCAAAATTCACCTTTAGCATCGCCGTCACCCAATTCATGCTCTGCTCCTTTCGAGAGGATGTTTTATCAACATTCATTTTCAGAATCATAAACTTGCCTACACAGTCACTGTACTGGATACAGATTCCATTTCCTACACGGTTACCTAAGAGGTGAATTTAGATAAATCATTAAATTCACAATCATCAGAACCATGCAGTTGCAAATTTAAAAAAAAAAAGATTACAACAACTACAGTGACGGGACAAACACGGTACAAATGCAACTTGGAAGTAATCTAATCCAACATATAGTTACACTCTGAAGATGATTCAGGAGACCCCACAGAATCAGCAACACTGAAGAGACAAGAACTTCAGATCAAAAGAGGTGTCGCCAAACATGAACACTATACAGGTAACCACACTAAGGGATACACTGAAGATGGGATTCGAGCGCTTATGGACCTGTCTGATATGCAGTGAGAATAATCTGTCGATAAATTAACTAATTTTGAGAGGCATAAGTTGCTGACATTTTCCTATGTGCCCTGATGACTATGTTATATTGTGCTATAGGAAGGCAAGGGTCCACAGCCCGCTGTGATGCTGAGTATGACTAGCAAGACCCAGTCACATGAAGAAAAGTATTCTACAAGCCTAGATCCAGAAATAAGGCTGTACAGCTCAAATGGGAATTCCCGTTTGAGCTGTACAGTCTTATATCTGGAGATTGCCATGGTCTTCCACAATGACAGCAGGGAATTTCTGGACCACTGCTGCTATCACAATATTCAATGTGCCTCTTCTCAGCTGCCCAGCTTTTAATATTTCTGTAATCATGTTCTTCTCTAAACCAATTCCCTTCCTGATTTTTCCCCTCCATGTGGCACGGTCCTTGCATCCTGTTTCCACAAATTCACCTCTTTATGTGTATCAAAGACAGTTATTTGCTGAGCGACAGCTGCCAGATAAACGTAAAAAATAAAAAAATCATATGTTTCTCCTCCTTTATTCAAGTGAGGAACTCAACGCACTGTGCCTGTTTACAGCATTATCATCATCATGTAGCAGTTTAACCTAGTTTGAAACTGGTACAGGTTTACATACCCACAGATAGACAAACCCTAACAGTGACACGTCCACAGACTTAGCTACCAGGAAAGTCACACACTTGAAGCATAGGTTAACATACCCACAGATAGATAAGCCCTAACAGTGACACGTCCACAGACTTATCTACCTGAGAAGTCACACACTGACCACTATGTCTACTGACCTTGCTGATCCAGCTCGACTCCTGCCACTTGCACTGATTCAATCTTCTGAACTAGGATATTCTCCTGCATTTCTCCATCAAACTGTAGGTACCTGGAGATGGGTAGTCACATTAGAGACTGGCAATGACAGAAATGAGCATGTATGAAAGTTATTTTTTTCCCTTTCAATGACTAATCGATTTGGATAAAATATGTATAATGATCTGTTATTGTCAATTATCATGTTTCTTAGATCTGGTTAGCATGCTGCCAGGGGATTATTTTGATGCTCGGAACTTGTTACTAAGTCCGGCCCAGACTGAGCTTTCATTCATGCTTTCTCACTTGTGACATGGGCTGGTCTATATTAGAGGGGTGTCACATTGTCTTGTGTTCCGGAAGATAGAGTATAGAGGCGGCAAGCTACGCAGTGTGTTTTACTTGTTGTTGCAAGCAGGCGGCGACATTGTGTATATTACGGAGTTCAGGTACAACATGAATTTAGGTCGGCAGTCAACGTTGACGAGCAACAAGGAGGAGAGCTGTGCTTTTCTGCAACATGATGGGTTTTTTAGGGTGCAGCAAAAAATGTTAACAATTCTGGAACGTAGGTTGAGGCTGTGGGGTGGGGGTTTAGGGCTAGGACTGGTTCTATATGTTCTGGGGTCGTTAAAAGTGGTGTCGCCGTGAAGTATAGAACACACAACATCGCTGCTGATAGCATCATAGACAAGACAATGTAACACCCCTGTAACATAGACTAGCCCATCTCACAAGTTAGAAACCATGAATGAAAGCCTAATTACACTCTATTACTCTATTTTTGTATAAGAAGAGCTTAATGGTCAAAGAAATAGAATGAAGCATAATTGGACTAAGAAAAATAGTAGGAGTGTTTATTTGAAACATGTTTGTGCTGCACTGTGTGTAAACATGTGCATTGAAAACAATCATGTCTTATTTCTAAGTATTAAATATATGATGGCTTTTATGTGCGTTTTTTTAAGTGGGCACCATGTGAGCTTTTGTCTGAGTTTTAAACCCAGGCAGGGAAATGTGTCCTTCTGTGGTAGTCTCTTGTGTGATAGACAGAGGCTGAAGTCAATGAATACGGGGCAAGAGTTGGTGACACACATTCCACAACCTATTCTGCAGTGCTGTTTACCATTTCTGATATTTTTCTAGAGGCAACCGAAGTAGACTGCTGTACTTCATATTGCTCGGACTTCCATTTTCAAAATGGCGGATAGCAGCTGTGTTTATTTACGCTGGCTGTCAATTCTCTTGGATTATTCTGTTTAGTAATCATGAACTGCTACTTTGTGCACATTTCCAACGCAGGATACTATGTGTTTTTTGGGGGAGCAGCGTGTATTGTGGTTGTGCTGTCTGTGTCGGGGCGGGATAATGACTGATAGTTAGACTCGACCACACTGCCTTCGCAATGTTTTGATTGCGGCGGTCCACTTGGGAAGACAGAATCTCGTCAGCAGGGGACTGCAACTGTCTAGAGAGCAAACTCGATAAAAGCTGTCCCCAGCAAGGGAATGTGTCAACCATATATTTGGTGGGGAGGAATCGACACATACAGTTAACTCAATGGCCATGGCTACATTGCTCATATAATGAAAAATCATTATCTCGCCAGCACTGTTCTGCATAACTCTAGGAGTGATCCTGCTGCCCCCTAAAGTGAGTACCAGAGATTGTCTTGGGTTAGTAAAGATTACAAGTGTGATACTAATCACATTCCTCATTGTAACAGAACAACGTATCCCTTATGGTTACCTACTGGTTACTGTACTTCAATAATCTTCTTCTTCCTAAGTCCATGTCGTGTGGCAACAAGCAGTTATCAGGTTACCCATAATGTACTGTTTTGTGTACTTTCACTCAACTCTGACACAGATGATCTTCCATGCCATGATGTCAAACTGTCAAGCATCTTCTCCCTGTCTCCTTTGGATTCTTTTTCTCTCAAACATGATGTACTGCAAATTTCTCCATTGTGTGACTTGAACAAAATCATGTAGATTGTCTCTATCTAATTTAGGCGATCAGTTCTCTTCATGAGTCAGTTTATATCCTCAAGAAATCTTAATATTTTTATCTGTCCAGGGTATTATTCTCATCATTCATCTATTAAACCACATCTTTGCCACTTCCACACAATTTTTCACTAATTGTTTAACTATTTAACTAATTTGCTGACATTCAATTGTAACATTCTTATTATTGCCTGTACACACTTTGTTGTGTGGATGATCAAAGTTATTTCCAGTAAAGGTAAAATACATGTGTTTTACCTGTGATCAGGTGAGAGAAAGCAACTGAATGTTTTGCCAGGTAAAATACTAGAGTCACTGCTATCTTGATCAAAATCTGTGTGTAATTGGAAATCTCCTCCTGGACATGAAAGTGGGTAACAGTTCAGTTCATAACAAACATAAAATTATTTACACTGAGGCATATCAAACATAATCACACACACAAACACAGACACAAAACACCCAATGTTAAATCTTACACGGCTAGCAAGGTTAGGTATCCACTGTAATATAATAAACTTCTAAATATCATTTAAGAGAATTAAATTTTTATAGTGTAACAATTACAGTACAGTGTCAAGTACTGATTCAAGATGTGACCATGGTGTAATCTTCTCTGGTTAAATAGATAAACAAAGAAGTAAACTAAACAAAACAACAACAACAACAAATTGTTACTTTAAAAAAAATACCAACCAGATAATTTTTTTATAGTTTTTGTCAACAGACTCACTGGGCACCTCCGTAAAAAGTAGTGACATCCATTATCTACGAGTTAAAGTAAAGGACCATTTTAACACCTTTGGTACATTGGGCATATATTGCTAAATTTTAATTCTGCACTCAATGGGTGATATGGTCAACACCATGCTCGCCACCTTTACTTCCCAGGACACTACCTGGTACCCATTATAGTCTTGGTCGGCTTGAAGGTAAAGTCAGTGCTGATAACAAACAATCTTGCTGCATATTCAAACCCAAGAATTCTGGGACGGCACAAGCATCCAGCCACTACCCCACAGTGATAACTTGATAAGCCCTCATCAATTAACAGGGGATCTCTGCATAGAAGTAGTTTAGATGTTTGCCTTGAGCCCCAGAGGGAGTCACTGTGGTGCAGCGGCTAAACACTCATTTGCAGATCTTAAGGTCGTGGTTTCAAACTTAAAATTACCCAGACTTTTTTGTTTCAAAAATGCTCTTGATATTCAGGTCCTCACAGCCTTAAATGGGAACCAGGTAAAGTCCTGGAAAGTAAAGGCAGCCATGTGCTGTTGATTAAATCACCCATCGAGTGCCCACTGGTCTAAAATAAAATATAGGTCTAGCACTATACGCCCAATTACGCCTGAAGATGTGGAAAGGTGTCCTTAACTTTACGTGTGCTCTAAGGTTGTGAGTTCAGACAGACGCACTAAATTTGCCTTGTGTGATGCTTTCAGCAGGCGATCAGCTGCTCTACAGAGAGAGACTGAGCTATCTGGGATCAAACTGAGTGTAATAAAATCAATCATCTTGCCTCCAAATTACCAGGATAATTTATATAATACTCAATCAGATTTAATAAACTAAGATAAATAAAATTAAGTCCTGTCAGCAATAAATATGACTGTATATTTGTATATTCATATACAACTTACCATCAATCAAGATTTTCAACTGTTTTTCAAAGAACTCGCTCTCCTTCTTGGAAACAAGGGCACACATCTTGCAGTGTCTGACTGGGTCAATAAAGCACATCCGGGGCAAGGCCACCATGCTGTTGCAACATTTGTCACAGAAACATCTGCCACATCTTCGGCAGTGGTGCTGCGGTTGGAAATGAGAAAACATTCATGAATATCCAACAAGGAAAATATTTTATTTTTGAAGTTCATGTCGTGTGGCAGTGGTCGTCAGATCTGCTCCCAGCCTACTATCTAATCTATCACTCATTTATGATATAGTTCTTCCAAGCCAAGCTGCCAAACTGTTCAACAACTGTCTTAGTCTCGCTCTGCCTCTCTTGCCCTCCAACTTTTCTAGTGTTACAATAATTTCCAGTTCTCTCCTCTCGATGTGCCCAAAGAAAATGGATTATCTTTGATGAAAAACTGTAATGAGAAGGCTGCATTTGCACAGTGTCCAGGTGCAAGCCTGAAGGTTTTGAGTCTGAAGTCTTGGCTCTCAGGTCAGCAAAGTTTAAAATGGATACCAGAAAAGGTCTGGGAATTAAAGGCAGTCAGTGAGATGTTGACCATATCACTCATCATGAGCCGATTAGTCTATAAAAATGAGTTTAGCAGCCAATGTGCCAATGGTCTGAAAAGGGCCCTTAATTTTTACTTTGTGGTAAAGAAAGCAAAGAGATGAAGTGAATTTTAAAAAAAAACCTGGTATGCATCAACATCATGAAGTAGGCCCTCAAAAGAATGTTGCTTTCATCATGGCTCACTAGAAAAACGGAACCAAATTCAATTGTATGCTCAAGGTATCTCAATATGCTCTATCCGCCAGCCAATCTCTGCCTCTTCCTCCAGAGATATGGCTTCCATTTGTGTTTTTATGTGTCTAACCACCGTATCTTGTAATACGACCAAACTATTTTAGTTTCCAAAAAAATAATGCACAAATTTTACGAGACAAACAAACAAAACCGAACTTAATAACAGAGTATAATAAATCATACTGTGTTAAGCCAGTTTCTTTGATTTTGAAGTCCTACAGAATTTCACATTTTTCATCTTCTTCAACCATTTTATTCTACATGTAAGTTCCAAACCCAAAACTGTGTATTTTGTTCATGACTCACACCCTTCTGTTGCTAGAGGAAGAATGTTATGATCTCAAAATGTCTATTTTAGTTTGTTTTAGTTGCACACCCACTTCAGGACGCCACAAACTAATCGCAATATTTTACTAGGCAACAGTGCATTCCTCAACATTGCCGCGGTGGGGAGTTTGCGTTTTTCAATGACCCTGAGAGCTATGCGGGTGGTAGCGTGGAGCTATCAGCAGGGCCTTCCAACCCGGAAAGGTCAAAGGGTAGAGAACAGACAAAGAGAGACACCCTGATGCTCCAGGTTGGGGGTTGAAGCATAGGCCCGACTTCCCCCCCCCCCCCCCTCCCACCTTCGTAAAACTTCATCTCATCATGAAACAGATATCTAAGCCTAGAGGCAGGTGATATCTGCAGCAATGAACCTCAAGGGCTCAGAATGCTGAAGAAGAAGAAAAAGAACTGTGCATTCTGTAGTTTGCTACTGTCAGCATCTGTGGCTAGGGTGTTGTGAACTTGCTTCATATTTCTTAGGTACTCAGTTTGATTTCAGCTGCAGCAGACTGCTTCGTATTAACCCAGCTCGAATGGCTATCAGGAAAAGTCCTGTGTAGTAAAAGCGGCCAGCATAATGTTGACCACATTACCGACCAAGTGCCGATTGGTCTATAAACAAATACAGGTCTAGCCCTATATGTTAAATACACCTCAAGGCATGGAAAAAGGTTCTTAACTTTTACTGTACTCACAACAGAAACAGCCAAAATACACTGAGATTAGTTCTGCAATATCCTGTAAAGGATACACAACTAATTTTAAAACAAACAAAAACTTTAAAGTACGCTAATGTTTTCTGAACGGTACAATGTTACCCACACACACAAAAACCCACACACAAACACAAAGAAGAGAGACAGCTGTTAGCCAAATATAAAATACTGAAACCAACAGTAAAAGTATTGAATGTCTAACCTTTCTTTTCAAGATGTCAAATTTTATCTGACACTCTATGTTTTGACAGTGGCTGCACTGAAATAGACAATATTATTAGTAAAATGGATTAAAATACACAGAGATACAAATGATGATGTTGCAAACAAATTAATTTTCTAACACTTGTTATTATTTTATAAGTCTTTCCCATTTCATTATCTACATTCAAAAATATCAAGGTTGATTTCACCATTTTGACTCGTAATGAAGAGTAATTTTGCACTGTACCATCAAGCAGGTTTCTAAGCACATCTGATCGCGACAAGAGTATCAGGGGAGGGGTGGTGTTTCCCCTGACCTTGTAATTAAATTGTGGGTGTGTGTTTTGTTTCGATTCCTTACTATTTGCTGTAATTGATTTTTCATTTTTTTTGGGTGCAATAATTACTTTAATTATCTATACATGAATGATAAATTTAGGCTTAGGAATGGCCAAATAGACTTGAATTAGGCATCACAATATTGGTGTCTGCGATTTAGGCGTTGTGAACGCAAATGCGCTTTGTAATGCAAGGGTACAGGATTCAATCCCAGCTGCGGGCCTTGAGCTGGTTTCGACAGTGGTATCGAAAGCCGACCGTCCAGAAAGCAGTGGCAAACTACTGGATGCAAATTTACCTAGAAAACCACAACAGCCAAAAAATGCTAGGTTTGTTTCTGCAACATCCTGTAAAGGATATGCAACTAACATATATTATAATAAGGAAGAATTCTGAAACCAGTTACTAGAATAATCTGGATAGCATAACCACTGCTGTCTTCTTCATTAGTCATCTATTGTCTTTCAGCATTAGGTTTTAAAAAAGCATCAGGTGAGAGCCTTGGTAAATGTTACACAGACACTGGTATTTAAGGGCTCGGATATTCCATCTATCCATTGCTTGTGTATTCAACCTCTGGTTCTGCTTCCATTGTGTCTAATTGACAGGGCTCTCTGAGGTTCACTGTCTGGTGTTAGTCTTGATACACGTTCAAACCATTTGATCTGTTGTCTTTTCATGTAGTTTAATACTGGTTCAATCCCATCTTCTTTCCTGATATTGTTATTTTGATCCTACCTCTTCTAGTTACATTTAGGATTCACCATAGACATTTCATTTCTGTTGTTTAGACTGTTCTGTGGTCTTTTGTTGTTAATGTCCATGTGTGGTATTGATGTGATAACACAACGGTGGTAAAAATACTGTACTAAACAGTCCTCTTTTGGTGTCAGTAATTACATGTTTGAGCTATCCTCCGAATAACAGCCACATATGTTGTTGTTGTTGTTATCGATCCAGCGGCGCATGAGCTTTTGCCCTTTGGCCCAATGCCATGTAGTGGAATTTGCATGTTTTCACAAGCTGTTCTTTTCCTCCGTACAAGGTGTTCCACTTGTCTGGTCTCGGAGGGAGTAGCGTTCTTCTTGTCTCACTGAGTTCTGGGCACTCAAAGAGATGGTGTTCAACAGTTTCGTAGGGGTAGTTACATAGCTGGCACTCTGGGGAGTGTTGTGGCTGTATTCTGTTTAGGTGTCCATTGAGTGGAGTATGTTGCGTTCTAAGTCTGAAGATGGTGGCCTGGTCCCTTCTTGTTAGATGGTTAATGCTGTCATTAGGATCAGGGTCAGACATATGTCTATAAACCTCTCTTCCAGTGTCTCCCATGGCCCATCTGTTCAACCAAGTCTCTTTGTTTATAGCTCTTATCAGTGTTTTTGCTGTCTGGAGGGTTGTCGCTGTAGGTGGTTGTTCTTGTGTTGCTCCTTTCTTTGCCAATCTGTCAGCTCTGTCAATCTGTCAGCTCTGGTGTGCCGGAGTGACCTGGAATCCACTGCATTACTATTCTGATGTTGTATGAGGTAATGAGCTGATCAGCATCCAGGATTATCTTGGCTATATCAGTTCTGCAGCGTTCACTGCCCTCCAGAGCTTGAAGGGCAGACATTGAATCTGTGAAGATGACAATATTTTGGACCTTTGAAGGGTAAACATCCATTACAGTCTATAGGTGGTATACTGCTGTTTCCAATGCAATTATTTCAGCTTCATAGTTTGAACAGAATTCCCCGCATGCATCAAAAATCTCTTCAACAGATCCATCGGGATAACCTGTGTAGATTCCGTAACCTGCTTTAATGGTAGCTTTAAATGCTGATCCATCAGTATAGACATGTATCCATTCTTGGGGGTAAGAATCAACGGTCTTTAGTGATGAGTTCATAAGAGCGATTGGGTCGGGCTGTTTGGTTTCCTCGCCTACCAATTTAGTTCGGACTTCTGGAGCTTTAAAGCGAGCATGTGGTGGTAGGTTTCTTGCAACATTCTGAATTCCTTTACGTCTTTCTGGGAGGTGGTATCTGTCCTGAATTTCATTAACACAGTGTAAAACCGATTTGTGCTTTATTCTTTGTTTGTATTCCCAGTTTTCTACAAGATGTCTATTAGGATGGTTACGAATTTTCCTAACGCATCTTTCATAAATTTCTAAAGTGGCTTTTTCTCTCCGCAACCCGAGGGGTTCCACATTTGTATGGATTTCACATGCAGCAGTTGGTGTAGACTGCATAGCTACGCAGATTAATCGGAGGCCATTATTTTGTACTCTGTCAAGAGTCTCTAGGTTAGTTTTGGAGCAAGTTGTAAGCAGTGAGTTGTTGTACTCTATCACAGAGCGAACATATCCTAGATATAAGCCCCTTAGAGTTTCCTTGTCTGATCCCCATGATGTACCTGCAAGTCTCTTTAATAACTGTAACCGCCTCAATGCCTTATTCCTGATGTTTTCAATATGGTTCTTGAGGCTGAGCTGCCGGTCAAGTGTGACTCCAAGGTATATGGGATGCTCTTCTTTCATTACTTGGTGTTTGTCTAACCTCAGGTTAATATTCTTCCTTGCTACTTGGTGGCTTTTGGTAAAGATTGTGTAGACCGTCTTTGCACAGTTAACCTTGAGTTTCCTTCTTTGCAGTACTCATGCAGTCTTCTAAGGTCTCCATTCAGTCTTTGGGCTCCACTTTCCACATTTTCATGACTCTGCCAAATTGCTAGGTCATCAGCGTACAAGGCATTTTCGGCTTTGATTTGTTCTGGCAGGTCATTGATAAAGATTAGGAATAGTGTACAGCTCAAAGATGAGCCTTGTGGCAAGCCCTCCTCCAAGACTTCTTTAGAAGAGATTGCGTTGTGCATCTTAGTCTGGATTGTTCTATCTATCAGGAAGTATTTCACCCAGTTATACAATCTGCCATGCATTCCTATGCTCATCATATTCATCAGGAGACCTTTTCTCCATACTCTGTCATAGGCCTGCTGGAGGTCGACAAAGACTGCCACTGTGTGTTTCTTATTCTGGAAGCCATCATGAATTCTTTGTGTCAGTCTGAACAGCTGGTCTTCTGTGCAGTTGTTGGTTCTGAAGCCTGCCTGTTCATGGCATAGAACACCAGAACTCTCAAGGAACCAATATAAGCGCCTGTTTATCATTCTTTCTGCAACTTTGCCCAAGCATGATGTCAAGAATATTGGGCGGTAGCTTTTGGGGTCATCTGGAGGCTTTTTGGTTTTAAGAATGGGGACGATATATGCATTCCTCCATGCCTTTGGAAGTTTGCTTGACCTCCAAGTTTTATTAATAAGCCTAAGAACTACTTCTCTCCCAGACCGGCCAAGATGTAGCAGCATTTCGTTGTGGATCTTATCTGGGCCTGGAGATTTTCTAGGTTTTAATTTCTTCAGGGCTTGCTCTAATTCATCCATGCTAAATTCATTTTCAAAAAGGGAGTCGCTGGCTGTTGGAGCTCTCTCTTGTTTCTTCAACTGAGAGAGCTGTGTTCTATTGAGTTCTGACAGCTTACCTGCTCTGTTAACTGAGGCAAAATAATGATTGAAATGTTCTGCTTTCTTCTTGTCTTCAGTGATTGTCTTTCTCCCATCTGTCACTGGTTTTGGGTTCACCCTTCTACTTTCTCCGGAGAGGTTTTTAACTAAAGTCCATGCTTTATTTCCATTCTGTCTAAGGTCTAAGTTGGAGCAAGTTTCTGTCCATTTATCTCTTTTAGCCTTATTAACTACAAGCTTTACCCTGGAACATGCTTTATTGTATTGGATCTTTGCTTCTGTTGAACGTGCAGTTTCGAGCAATATTCTTGCTTTATTCCTTTCAGATATAGTATTTTGAATTTCTTGATTCCAAAAAGGTTTATATGCCTTCCGGCTGCCCCTTGGGATGGCTTTTGACGCTGCATTCAGGATTGCTTGTGTAATGTCTTCACAAAAAGTTTCAACACAGCTGTTGTCAATTCTTCCCAGGAGGCAGCCACATATTATAGCGGCCAAAAACACACCCTGACAGGGCCTCAATCTCATATAAATTGCGGACTTCCTCCGACGAACACATTGCGGCAAAACTAGGATTACTGCCCGTTGACAATTTCGAGAAACGAAACAATACACAGGATAATAGCAACATGGCAGGGAGACCACACGCTCCGATGCAGGTTAGCGATAGTGTCCTTCCAATTAAACACACAGCCAAGCGTATCCCCCACGCCGCGCGTAGCGGCTACCGCATCTCCTGCAACTTCCTCCAATTTATTTGCTCGTGAGTCCCAGCCATCTAGTTTAGCTCCCTATCCGCGCAGTGAAAACTGCATTACCAATGTGGCACCGATCATATTTAGCCAAATTTCAATGGCGCCACAGCCACAAAGAGCAGATTTTCGGGCACTATTTGCAATTTCTTTGCCACTATTTTCAGATATAAAGGCCTCAATTATCGCTAAGTAGTCGATTTCATCATTTTCCTTTTTCTTTGTTTCTCATTATTTTTGAGTTCAAGTTTTTGAAGGTTTACAACACACAACCTAATGAGGCCCTGTCAAAGTGTGTTTTTGGCCGCCATAATATGTGGCCGTTACTCGAAGGATAGCCCACGTTTGTTATGCAAAATTAGTGACATGTGTCCAGTGATTTGATTTATTACATCTGTGATCTATCTCTGCTTTGTTGATTCCATTAGATGATATGCTCCCTAGGTATTTGAAGTCTTCTGGTTGCTTGGGTAGTTTGTTTTCTATGTATGTATAGTACGCATATCTTGAAGCTTCTGTTCTTACCAATGTCGTAACTGCTGGAGTGGAGTGTTTTAAATGTTAATTTTCACAATTTTTTGATTTTGCTGCTCTGCTGAAATTATCCAGTTACCGCTGCAGCTCTTCTCTTGTAGGTGCCATGAGGCTGAATATAAACTACACTATAACTGTTGTAATCTTATTGTCCAAAGAGTTAAAGTTTCTTCTAGTTTCTTCTAGTGGTCACAGCGCAGGTGAAAAGTTCACACAGCGGCCACGGGTCGGGTTGTTACCTGGGATACCAGCTAATTGAATGCTGGGCGATTAACACAAAGGCTCCTGCAGAACACAAAGGATTCGGCAGTCAAGATATTTTCCTTGTCCAAATAGGACGTTCCTTCTTTGTGAGGTGTTGATTAACCGTACTTACGGGAGACAGTTTAATGTCTATTTATTTATTATAATGGCAGGAGTCCATTGAGAAAAGAGTGTAATTCTTTTATATTCTCAGAGTAGATAATAGAGAGTTATTATCGTAAGTTTCATTAAATAATCATCATCATCTTGTGACGTGTAACTTTAATGCCATTAAAGTTTATGTGGCCTGTCACAAGCGTTATTGTTGACTCGTAAAGATAACAACTGTGTTAGATGATGCTGTGCCAGTTATAGTATGCAGGACTACATCGTAGCACATCCATCAAGGAGATATCCAGCGGAGTTCTAGAATAGGCACCCTAGGCCTAAATACTCGGTTGCTGATACAAAGGAGTATCAGTGCGTAAACATACGTGTTGAATATAAGTGTACAACAAAATAAGTGTACAACAGTGGATGGCCAAGCCGGTCCTTTGATGGGTTTATAAACAGTGTTGATTTATCTAGTGTTCTTGCTACTGACTGATAATCGCTTGAAAGAATACATTTAACTGTTCGCACATAGACGTTATAAATTAACGGATCCTGAAAGGAGTTATAAACTATTTTTTTTTTTAAGTGTATGCAGTGCTAACGGGTGTTTCTAGCAGCTTTACGAACTTATCGGACATACGTGAACTAACAGTAGACCTTAATTGATTTACAGCTGTATAAAGTGCTGGTGACATTAGCAGTGTTATTTGACTCTATAGAATTACGCGTTTGTTCTACTGTAATTGACATTCTTCAACGGAGTTCGGCAGTGGATGCTTGAGTTTCGCATCCTTACTACTAGGTCTCATAACATATCCGAGGTGTTAGAGTGAATGATTATCATCCATGTTCTCTGTTATTTGTAACTTTAATATATCAGCTCATTCAGTTTGGGACGACATATTAGTTCTTTTCTTCAGCTTTTCTTGTCAAAATGGGGGCTCTGATATAGAGGATATGCAAATATTCGTGGCCTTTCTGACAATTAGTCGCTAAAATTGTATGCGTTAAGTGTGTTTCCCTCGTCACGTCATTGGTGTGCTCTTCTGTTTACTTTTCATGATTTCTTTTTTCTAACAGGCTTGTGGTGTCAACTTTATTTTTACTATTCGATTCTCTCAACGTTGTCGTTTTGTACATTCGTTGCAGTGAACGAAGTGTAGCGTCTTGTTTGTCAACCATTGTTTGTCTCATTTTTTTCCAATTTATTATTATTTTATATTTTCTGTATTGCAAAATACGTCGAGTTATAATGGCTTCCTTTGCGGATTTTGTTGAGCTAGGCCGATCTATGAGTTTAGAGGGGCCAGAGTTGGTCAAATTTGCCGAAGCCAGATTTAAAGAAATCACAGATAGAGAAGAAAGAGCGTTAGAAAGACAGCAGAAAAAAATTGACTCTGAGTTGAAGATACAACTTATTAATGCAGAAAAAGAAAAGGCTGAACTACAAATAAGGTTAGAAAAAGAAAAAGCAGAGACAGAAAGACTAAAACTAAAAGAAGAGTCAGAAATGCTCATTTGTGTAGAGAGAGAAAAGGCTGAACTACAAATAAGGTTAGAAAAGGAAAAGTTAGAGGCAGAACGGGTACTTAAGGAACAGGAAATAGCATTTAAAAGAGAGCAGATGTTGCAGCAGATGCAGGAAAATGATAAGCAGCAGCAATTTAAAGATCGAGAATTAGAACTGTCTCACAAGCAGCAACAACTTAGATTCGACACTGAGATAGAAATTGCTAGAGTAGAGAGAGATAAAATGATTGCTCTTAAGGAGGCCGAGAGCAAGAAAAGTGTGGAGATGGATCAGCTCTCCAACCGAGACAGGAATAATGGGTCATACAGGCCGAAGTTGCCCTTTTTAACAACAAATGATTGTTTACACTCTTTTTTGGACAGATTCCAAGAAACGATGTCGTCAGCCCAGATTCCTGAGACACAGTGGGTAGCTCGTCTTAGAGATCTACTAACCGGTACAGTCTTAAACACGTTCACTAACTTACCATTGGAAGACCGTGCATCATTCCAGACAGTGCGTCAGAAATTATTGGCTTCCCAAAATTTGACAGAGGAAAACTACCGTCAGAAATTCAAAAACATAATGCCTTCCTCTGAAAAAAGTTTTGGTGATTTTGTTGCCAATGTTAAGACCTTGTTTTCTAGGTGGACAACTCTGGCGCAGGTCGGTAATTCTTATGATCGTCTAGCAGACCTGATGATTAGGGATAAGATTCTGTCCTGTTGTAGCAAAGGATTGTTTGCTTTCTTCCAAGAAAGAAAACCACCATCTATTGAGGAAATGGTGAAACTGGGTGAGCAATATATGAGTGCTCATCCTGGCAAGTCATTGCAAAAGGAAAGTTATACAGAACCTATTCCTGCCGCATCTAGCATGCGCGTGAACCGCTCACATTATTCACAAAATAATGTTGCTCAGAAACCTAACACTTTTGGCAGATCAGGTCACTTTAGAAGCCACAGCTATGATCGTTCCAGACGACCAGAACAGTCACATAGGTACTTGAGCCGGCCTAGAGGTTGTCAGTACTGTTCTTCCTGGCGTCACCGATCAGACCAGTGTCATCACAAAAGTTATAGACGGGATGACGACGAATCTCCGACACGAGACAGGAGAAGGCACCATGATAACAACCTTAAATGCTTTGTGTGTGGGGGGAATCACCTAAAAAAATTCTGTCCTAGAGTTACACCAAGACAGGGCAATGCAGTTCAGGTAGAGGACATAACACATGCCAGCCACAGCGATATAGTACAGGTCAGAGTTCGACCTGATATATTGTATCCTGCTTTGTCCGCTATGCCTACAGAATGTGGATTACCTCTTCATTTTGGGTACATTGGCAAGGTAAGATGCACAGTTCTAAGGGACACAGGCGCGAACGTTATCGGCGTGGCAAGATACTTAGTCCCTGCATCTGCCTATACAGGGAGGTATGCTAAATGCCGCACATTCGGTGGAAATCTTGAAAAATATCCACTTGCGATTGTGAAAATCAGATGTCCCCATTTTACCGGAGTTGCAGAGGTATGTGTTGTAAACCGAGGTTCACCAGATATCATTCTTGGTACAGTTCCAGGTGTGCGAGCTTGTACAACAGAAGATATTAAGAAGTGGAACAATGACAATGACACAGTGGCCAATGCTGTTACACGAGCACAGCAGCAGCGCATAGACAGAGATAGTGCTCTCAACCAGTTACCAGAAGCACCACAGACTGATCGGATAACAATTGAGTGTGGTTTGACTGAAAACACACCAGTTTCGGCATCACCATCAGTCACTGCAGCATCATTTGCAGCTGCGCAGAAGGCAGATCCAACTTTGAAAAAGTGTTTTGAGAAAGCGATGTTGCCAGGTTACCAACATGCCAGAAATGGGAAATGGCAATTTTATGTCAAGAATGGACTGTTGATGCGTTACTTCGAGGCTCCACTCCATATTTACAAACAACTAGTGGTACCTAAAGCACATAGGGTCGAGGTTCTAAAGACTGCACATGATATTCCTTTTGCAGGGCACTTAGGTACTGGTAAGACACAGAGAAGGATTCTTTCTCAATTTTACTGGCCAGGTTTCTCTAAAGACATCAAGACATATTGCAGGTCATGTCAGCAGTGTCAACGGATGGCAAGAAAGGATGCATCACAAAATGCTCCAATCCAAAAGACAGACTTACCATTTCGTCCATTCGAGAAAGTAGCTATCGACATTGTTGGACCACTTTCTATTACGTCAAAAAGAGGATATCGCTACATATTAACCTTTATTGACCTTGCTTCTCGTTGGCCCGAGGCGGTGCCGATGAAATTTATCACCACAGAGGCAGTAGCGGAAGCTCTTATGTCTATATTTTCTAGACTAGGGTTTCCTGATACCATTTTATCAGACCATGGATCTCAGTTCATCTCAGAGACCATGCAGTCTTTTGACAAACTTCTGTCGATCGCACATGTATTTTCAGCTCGGTACAATCCAAAGTCAAATGGTGTAGTAGAAAATTTTTACGGGCGCTTAAAAGCCATGCTAGCTAAAGTTACAGCTGAATTTCCAGATGACCGGGATAGGTATCTACCTGCTGTACTTTTTGCATACAGCGAGGTTCCACAAGCCAGTACTGGATTTTCACCTTTTGAGCTTGTTTACGGTGCCAATCCAAGAGGCCCGCTGTCTATTTTAAAAGATCAGTGGTCAGACCGAGACAGGGAGGGTTCTCTTGAAACATACTCTGAGTTTGTGACAGAGTTGCGTCACAAAATTATGTCTGGTTGTGAAATTGCTAGAAAAAGCCTGAATGTTGCAGGAAGTCGACACCGTGAATATGCTAACAAGGGACGTCGACTGATTTCATTGAAACCTTCTGAGCAGGTTCTTCTTCTTCTACCAGACATGTCAAATCGACTGTTGACATGCTGGCAGGGTCCATTCGAGGTAGTGAAAAAGATTTCATCTGTAGACTATCTGGTTGATGTGAGAGGACATAGAAAAGTATACCACATTAATATGCTCAAGCTTTTTAAACCACGTCCAGCAGAACTAGAGACAGTTATTGATACTGCTAATAGGGAGATTGAGAACACAGATAGGCTTAATTCAGACGCTAATTTCTGTTACGTTGTTGACGAAACTCCATGTAATGCTGAGGAAAGTACCTCATTGCAGATTGTGTTGCCTGCATTAGAGCCAAAGGAGTCTTGGAAAGATGTAGAAATTTCACCATCTATTTCCCAAGAATACCAACATAAATTCCAACAACTCTTACAGGAATTTCCAACTACATTTACTGACATTCCGGGTAGAACAAGGCAAGCTGTACACACCATTAAGTTAGTAGATGATTGTCCAATCAAGTTGCGACCATATAATCTACCGCTACACTATCAGGAAGCGGTTGAGAAGGAAATTGACGAGATGTTGCGTTTAGGGATTATAGAACCATCATCATCACCATATTCTTTTCCCATGGTGATTGTTAAGAAGAAGGATGGAAACATACGCATATGTATTGACTACAGAAAATTAAACCGTGTTACTGTTTTAGATGCATAAAATATGCCAAATATAGAGGATTTGTTTCACAGGTTAGCAGGAGCTAAATATTTCACAAGGTTAGATTTATCAAAAGGATATTGGCAAATCCCACTTGCTGAGGAGGCTAGACAATATACTGCCTTCCAGACACCTCGAGGCTTGTTTCAATTTAGATATTTGAGTTTTGGGCTAACCAATGCTCCAGCTACATTCACACGCTTGGTTAGGAAGTTAGCTGAAGGTCGTTCAGACGTTATCTACTATTTAGATGATCTCTTACTATTTCATAATGATCTGGATACACACATTCAGGGTTTGAAATCTCTTCTTGGTAAAATTAAAAGTTTTGGCTTAACCATCCGACCTTCTAAGGTCCAGATAGCATTTCATGAGCTAACATTTTTGGGTCATGTTGTCGGAAATGGTCTCCTTAAACCAGAAGACAATAATGTGGGCAAAATTCTAAAAATCCCTACCCCAAAGACCAAAAAGCATGTTAGAGCTCTACTGGGTCTATGTAACTTCTACGCTAAATTTATTCCCCATTATTCCTCTATAACATCTGTGTTGTCTGAGTTGACAAGAAAGACGATGCCTCGAGAGGTGTTTTGGGATGAATCCTGCGCACAAGCACTCAGCCAGATACAAAGAACATTTAACAATAAACCATTTCTGAGATTGCCTAATCTATCACTTGATTTTTATGTTTCCTCAGATGCTTCAAATGTCGCACTGGGAGCAGTAATTTCCCAAATGTATGATGGGACTTTACATCCTTGCCTCTATGCAAGTCGCAAGCTGTCTGACACTGAAACACGCTATAGTGTCGGAGAGAGAGAAGCACTGGGAATTTACTGGTCCATCGCTAAATTCTCCAGGTATTTGTTAGGGCGAAATTTTTTCGTTATCACAGACCACAAGTCACTTGCTGTTTTGAACACAGGGTCTGTAACAAATGCCCGTATTCTTCGTTGGACCTTGTTTCTTCAGACTTTTAACTATACCATCATCTACCGGAGTGGTAAGGAGAACGTACTTGCTGACTATTTGTCCAGATTTCCTTGTACGTCATGAGACAATCAGTTCCTTTTTCACATTGGAATTTTTATACCTCACTACACTGCAATGGATGCTTATATATTGGTATCAACATACTTTATCCAGATATGTATATTTCAAGGACATACCTATGAGAAGTGTTTAGTTAGTTAATTTCTCAAGTGTTTTGGACAGATGATTCCATTTATTGGGATTGACAGTAATTATGATATGTGGATTTAGCTTATGAGTTATTAGTGAACCAGTTATGCTATTATATTGTATTTCTTGTTGTTATTTCATGTCTTATTATAACAAAAGTTATCATCATTTTATTTACATGCATTCTTATTATAACAAAAGTTATCATCATTTCGTTTACATGCATTCTCACTTAACTGCATGTTGATTTCACTAGGTATAGTCCAATATAAGTTGTCTAGATGACTACAACAGAGTTAAAATTATGCAACTGAAAACATAGATTTTCAGTTTGTAAGTGTACAACAATAACTATTAACTGAATTTCAACTGCCACTATACGATTAATAAATAATTTGGGCTCTGCTCCGAACTTCAACCCGATATTATGGCGGCCATAAAATATCCTTACTCAGTTCAGGGCTCAGTTCTATAAAAAATATGCTGGCTCCGTATAACGAAACAAATGCTCTAACAGGGTCTCAGCGATATGTTACTTGCGGACCTGTTTCTGTGACTATGCCTCACCGCCGACCATATCCCCCGGATGAGGGCGCGGATGGGGGCTAAACTAGATGGCTGGGACTCACGAGCAGCAGCTACCGCATCTCCTGCAACTTCCTCCAAATAATTTGCTCATGAGTCCCAGGCACCTAGTTTAGCCCCCCATCCGGGTAGCAGCGTGGGGGATACGCTCGTCAGTGAGTTTAATCGCGTTTTGCGCATGCTATTATCGTCTGCTACTATCGACTGCAGAAATGCTCGAAATTGTCAACAGTCGTAATATTACCGTCTGCTACTATCGTCTGCAATGTTGCGTCTCTTGAAAATGTCAAGTAATCATAGTTTTGCCGCGATTTGTTCCTTGGCAGACAGTCCGCATTTTACGTATGCCTGAGCCCCGTAAAGATATTTTATGGCCTCCATAATATCGGGTTGAAG
Organism: Candidula unifasciata; assembly: GCA_905116865.2. Taxonomy (NCBI): domain Eukaryota; kingdom Metazoa; phylum Mollusca; class Gastropoda; order Stylommatophora; family Geomitridae; genus Candidula; species Candidula unifasciata. Next base: position 219,841 of record CAJHNH020000281.1, on the reverse strand, counting down.
TTGGGAGGAGAGCCATAATTTTAGTAGATGAATGAAGGAAGAAACTAAACGGCTGATGTTTGAGATAGGAACAAAAGTTTTGGCTCTACTTGCAGATTTGGCCGGCAAGCTGGACGGCGTCGGTCGGCGTAGTGGGAGTTCTTTACCTTGGCCGCACTCACAACAATGAGCGGAAAAAGTCACGACTCAAACACGACACTGAGGTCGACATCAGTGCTGCCAATGCTTGGTTGTGTCCCCCAGATCTGGGTTTTTCTTTTGACGCTGCGGGAAAATCTGGGTTTTTTTTTTTTTTTTTTCTGTGTGTCTGTCTGTCGGTGTTTTGCCCATCTGTAAGCTTTAATGACCGATAAATTTGCGTGGTTAGGGGTTGGGTTAGGGTTAGCGGTAGGATTATGACGTTTCTCGGGGTGAGGTTCGATCGCAGCTTGTCATTTAGGGAACACGTTGACCATGTAATAACAAAAGCACGCAAAGGTCTATCTGCAATGAGGATTATGGCTGCTTCCAATATCGAGCAAAGACTACTAGTACTTCTGTTCTACGGTCTGGTCCTTTCCCCCATTGAATACGCTCTGGCCATCCTCACTGTCAGTGCTACCCAGATTGAACGACTCGAAAAGGTGCAAAATGAAGCCATGCGTATTATTTTCGGATGTACAAAAGACACATCCTGTGGAGCAATGAGGTATCTACTAGACTTCCCAACAATGATCCAAAGGATCAGGATGTGGAGGGCTCGGGCATACCTCAAAATATGTGCTGATAAGAAACACCCACTGCATCAAGCGCTTTTTAGTGAAAAGGGCGACAGACTGAAGAGGGGAAAATCGTGGCTAGGTCGGGCAGAAGATGTTATTAGGCAAATATGCAGCCTAACCGACATCATACCTGGTGCAGAATGGATACCTGTGCCTCAGGCATTTATTTGTACATTTTCCTGTATTGTCACACTCAACAGGCGATGTAGAGAAGAGAATCCTGTTGCTGTTAATGCAGAGGTCAACGCTCTCATCGGTGAAAATTCAGACGAAGCAGATGCACTAATCTATACAGACGGATCCGTTATACGCCAAAGAAGAAGCGCATGGGCATTTACAGCACGCTCGGCGGGCAGAACAGTCAAAGAAGCCAACGGTGCCTTCTCCATGACAACCAGCAGCATGACGATGGAGGTGATGGCAGTGACGCAAGCGTTTGCCTGGCTTGAAACACAAAAATACACCCGCATATGTATACTCAGTGATTCAATGAGTATGATCCGGAGGGTTCAGGCAGGTTCAGTGCGAAGACAATGGCTTGAATCAATTCAGAAGTCCACTGTGCGAGGAGTCACCTTTATTTTTGTTCCGGGACACGCAGGCGTCGATGGAAATGAAAGAGCTGACAGGTTGGCTGGATCCGCTATCACTACCGACGGTCGGCCTATGGATCATGCTGATATTATCAATGCCCTCATGTCGCGTGCGAATGTGCACCAGAACGCACCAGTACGGAGTGAGCAAATAAGACGTCAAAACAATACGTAACGTTGTTATGATTTATTGTTGTAAAAGCAGTTGATGTTTATAGTCCGAAGGAGACGGACGTGGGAATCCCTGAGGACGCTTTACCCCGGGATCCCACGGAAGCAAACGTTATATAAAGTTGGATCCTTGAGGACGTTTTACCCCGGGACTCCAAGACCTCAGCAGGAAGCTGGTGAGCACTACATTCTCGGCAGCAAGCCGGTATACTTTCATTGCTTAATTCGGACTTGTCCGAGGAGAAAGTAAATCGTCTGGATCTCAAGGTCGGACTGCGACCTATCGTAAGGACATAACCGTCCACGGATGTACGAGTGAGCTTTGGTTGAACGAGTTGATTATTGATTGCATATGTATTTCTCCTTGTATTGCTGATCGTATATATCAATACAACCATTGGAACTTAACGCATAGCGTTCGAGCTCTACATTTTGAAAGCATTGAAGTAACTACTGTTTTACCCCTACTTGGCCTATTTCATCTTGGTACCACACACTCAGCATGAAGCTCTGCACGTCACAATGAAGGTCCGCACGTATCAATGGGGGCCAAGCCGGGATGCCGTGGATAAGGAAATCGATAACATGATTAAGTGGGGTATAATTGAACCGTCGACATCACCCTATGCTTTTCCAATAGTGGTTGTCCGAAAGAAAGATGGAAGCCTTCGGATCTGCATAGATTTCCGAAAATTGAATCGAATCACGGTTGTAGATGCTGAAAATATCCCAAATATGGAAGATATGTTTGTTGCATTGTCGAAGGCTAGGTATTTTACAAAGTTAGATCTTACCAAGGGTTATTGGCAGATTCCCTTAGACAAGGATTCCAAAAAATACACCGCGTTTCAGACGAACAAAGGTTTGGTTCACTTCAACTATATGGTCTTCGGGCTTTCCGGAGCACCGGCGACGTTCACCCCGCCTCGTACGCAAGTTGTTACAGGGTCGTAATGATGTTATTCATTATCTGGATGACATTCTGCTATTCCATAATGATTTAGACGAACATATTCGAGGTCTAAAGACATTACTGGAACGCATAAAATTGTTTAATCTGACAGTTAGACCAACTAAAGTGAAGGTCGCTTTCGAGGAGGTCACGTTCCTCGGTCATGTTGTAGGACACGGGGTCCGTAAACCCGAAGCCACCACGGTGGGTAAGATTCTTAACATTCCTATACCAAAAACGAAGAAACAAGTGCGTGCGTTATTGGGTTTATGTAACTTTTATGCCAAATTCATTCCTAACTATTCAACCATTACAGCCGTGTTGTCCTCATTGACGATGAAAGGAATGCCAGCGAAGGTTATCTGGACGAGAGAGTGCGAGGACGCGCTCCAGAGATTACAAAGGCATTTAATAGTAATCCGTTCTTGTGTTTGCCAGATTTGTCTCTGCCGTTTTATGTATCCACAGATGCGTCTGATGTTGCGATTGGTGGGACGTTGATGCAATCCAGAGAGGGCACCCTACTTCCTGTTGTTTATGCCAGCAGGAAGCTGTCTCCTACTGAATGCCGTTACAGCGTGGGCGAAAGGGAAGCACTAGCCATTTTTTGGGCAATAGGGAAGTTTACCCAATTCCTGTATGGCAGTCACTTCTTTGTCTTGACAGACCATCGTCCACTCGAAGTCTTGAACTCAGCACCCATCAAAAACTCACGCATATTAAGATGGACAATGTTTCTACAGACGTTCAACTTCACAGTTATTTATCGCCCAGGGAAAGAGAATGTCTTAGCCGATTTTTTGTCGCGCACCCCAGAGGCATTGGAAGACGATTGATGTTTATTTGTTCAATTTACATGATATTTAAAATGCATGATGTTATGAAAAATAATTTGGATAACAATAATGTTGTTGATAATAATGCTTAGTGAAGTCAGGAATCTATATTTTGCATGCATTTAGTAATGTATTGACGATATATTGAGGAGTGAGTGTGTGTGTATTCAAGTGTTCTTATTTGCTCTCTCGTACTGGTGCTGTTTGCCGCGACATGACTCCAGTTTTCCGACCGAGACTACGACAAGCCCTAGTGCTCGGTCGTCCTGGGGAGGGGGGAAAAGCTGTCGCGTGCGAATGTGCACCAGAACGCACCAGTACGGAGTGAGCAAATAAGACGTCAAAACAATACGTAACGTTGTTATGATTTATTGTTGTAAAAGCAGTTGATGTTTATAGTCCGAAGGAGACGGACGTGGGAATCCCTGAGGACGCTTTACCCCGGGATCCCACGGAAGCAAACGTTATATAAAGTTGGATCCTTGAGGACGTTTTACCCCGGGACTCCAAGACCTCAGCAGGAAGCTGGTGAGCACTACATTCTCGGCAGCAAGCCGGTATACTTTCATTGCTTAATTCGGACTTGTCCGAGGAGAAAGTAAATCGTCTGGATCTCAAGGTCGGACTGCGACCTATCGTAAGGATATAACCGTCCACGGATGTACGAGTGAGCTTTGGTTGAACGAGTTGATTATTGATTGCATATGTATTTCTCCTTGTATTGCTGATCGTATATATCAATACAACCATTGGAACTTAACGCATAGCGTTCGAGCTCTACATTTTGAAAGCATTGAAGTAACTACTGTTTTACCCCTACTTGGCCTATTTCATCTTGGTACCACACACTCAGCATGAAGCTCTGCACGTCCCAATGAAGGACCGCACGTATCACCTCAGAGAAACGGGAAGGATAGAGGACTTTGGTGGCAGGGAATCCACATCACTCGCCAGAATGGCAGACTTGGGAATTAAGATCGGCACAGCAAAAAACGAGACGCACACCGGACACGTCAGAAGACTTGTTAATCAACATAGAACTGGTACTATTAGCCATCGGACGTTGGGGTTCATACTGAGGGGAGGATCTGAGCACCTATGGACATGTCCGGAGTGCAATGATGATAACCCAACTAACTAACTAACTAACTAACTAGCGGTAGGATTAGGGTTTGGGTTAGGGGTAGGGTTAGGGTTAGGATTAGGGGTAGCGTTAGGGTTACGGTTAGGATTAGGGGTAGCGTTAGGGTTACGGTTAGGGTTAGAGGTAGAGTTAGGGGTAGGGTTAGGGGTAGGGTTAGGTGTAGCGTTAGATGTGACAATTGTGACGCCGTAGTTCCCTATAATCGCGCACAGTCGCATGCACGCGCAAACAGTCGACGGACGGTGGATGCTACTGACACGGACAATTCGCCACCGATTGGGCACCAGCCGCGCGCTATTGCCGTCATATTTGCGACACTTCCAGTGGCGCCACTCCCACAAACATCAGATTGTCGGCCAGTATTTTGACCTCTTACGTGAAAATTTTCACATCTAACCCTAACCCTACCCAAAACCCTAACCCTACTGCTAACCCAAACCCTAAGCAACCCTACACCTAACCGTAGGACGGTGATAGACACCCTACGCAGCCCTACACGCAACCGTAGGATGATAGGTAACCCTAGACGCAACCGTAGGCAACCCTACACGCACCCGGATGATGATAGGTAAGTATGTCATTTGATTTGTGACTTTTTCCGCGACTTGTTTTGGGTTTGGCGAAGGGACATAACTCCCACTAAGCCGACCGACGCCGTCCAGCTTGCCGGCCAAATTTGCAAGTAGAGCCCAAAACTTTGGGCTCTCCTTGCAGATCCGGACGAGGGTTGGACGCGGGCTGGACGACTTAGTTCAGTTTAGTGGGAGTTCTCTCCCTTGGCCGCACTCGAAACAGTGAGCGGAAAAAGTCCACGAAACAAATGACATACTTACCTATCATCATACGGTTGCGTGTAAGGTTGCGCACGGTTGCGTTTAGGGTTGCGCAGTCATCATACGGTTGCGTGTAGGGTTGCGTAGTCGTCATACGGTTGCCTGAAGGGTTGCGTTGTCATCATACTGTTGCGTGTAGGGCTGCGTAGGGTTTGGGTTAGGGGTTTTGGTTAGGGGTAAAGTTAGGGTTAAGGTTATGGGTTAGGGTTAGGGGTAGGGTTAGGGGTTATGGGTAGGCTTAGCTTAGGGGTTAGGGTTATGGGTTAGGGGTAGGGTTAGATGTAGGGTTAGGGGTTAGGGTTAGATGTGAAAATTTTCACGTAGGAGGTCGAAATAGTGGCCAACAATCTAATGCTTGTGGGAGTGGCGCCACTGAAATTCTGCCAAATATGACGCCAATAGCGGGCGGCTGGTGCCCAATCGGTGGCGAATTGTCCGAGTCAGTAGCCTCCACCGTCCGTCGACTGTTTGAGTGTGTATGTGACTGTGCGCGATTATAGGGAACTACGGCGTCAAAATTGTCACATCTAACGCTAAACCTAACCCTACCCCTAACCCTACCCTTAACCACGCAAATTTATCGGTCATTAAAGCATACAGATCGGCAAAACAGAAAAAAAAAAAAAAAAAGATATCCCCGCAGTGTCAAAAAAAAAAAAAACCAGATCTGGGGGACACACACAAGCATTGGCAGCCGTGATGTCGACCTCACTGTCTTGTTTGATTCGTGACTTTTTCCGCTACTTGTTTCGAGTGCGGCCAAGGGAGAGAACTCCCACTAAACTGAACTAAGTCGTCCAGCCCGCGTCCAACCCTCGTCCGGATCTGCAAGGAGAGCCAAGTTTTGTTCCTATCTCAAACGTCAGCCGTTTCCAGGAAAGAAACAGTAGGCTCCCGCAAAAAAAAAAAAAAGTAGACTAACAATAAAAAACCTACAGATTTGTCTGGATTCCATTGTGGTTCTTCAATTGTAAACGGGCTCGCTAGATCCGGATCGACGGTAATCATTCTATAGCCACTTTTGGACTTAACAAGCTTCCTCTCTACAGTCGCCATAGTTGTGATGCCGGAAGTACACCCCCGTTTGTTTACGTTTTCTACAGTCACATTTGAGGCAGTGAATAATCCATGTCATAGGGAGCTAAGAAAAACAGTTCTCGCATGTTATATACTATACAGAGGTAGTTTTGCCTTATGGCTGTGAATCCTGGACAGTTAATAAATACGCCAAATAATTTCTTCATGCCCTCACATTTATGGCAATAAATCTATGTCACTGGATCTTAGAAAAACAGTTCCTGCATGCTAGTTTTAACTTACGACTATCAGTACCAGGGTTACAAAATATCTTTGTGGGGGGAGAGGGTGTGAACCCAGTATTACTGGGTTCACACCCCTCCCCCTCCTAGATCTTTTTTTTTTTATATGACGGGTTCAGATTTTGATATCTGTTTTTAAAAAAAAATCTATCCTTATAGTTAGGGGTTTAAATAAGGGATCAACATCAAGGCACACAGGTAAAGTTATATATAGGGCCTCATCAAGTCTAAATCTGGCCATGGAGACAGACGGGAGAGGGGTTAGGAGAGGCAGGAAATTGGACACAGTTGTGATAACTGAAAAGATCTGTGGAAAAAGGACAGAGGAAGACAGCATGAGAAGATTCTTGACCACCTTTTTTCAAGGCATGGAGTGGTGTCAGTACATGAAGTGATACGTGCTGTTTGAAGTTGAAGATCACAGATTGTGGACAGGTGGGATCACCAATGCCACTCAGCATGGCGCTTGCTGTTTGTGACAGTGATAATGTCTGTCTTGTCTGCTTCAGGATTCCAAGCCCTTGAGATTCACTGCAGCAGATATAACTCTCATCTCTGACTTTCTTAATGTCTCTGGAATGCAGCAAATTCACTATATCGGCTCTGACTATGCTTCTTAATCCACCAGCCACTGCAGACATGGCCAGTCTGTCGGCTCTTTCATTTCCTTGCACCCCAGAAAATCCTGGTGCGTACAGCCAAGATAGTTACTTGAGGCGAGACTTCTGAATGCTGCCAACCCATTCTAGTCAGAGTTTGCCAGGTTGGATTTTCTTAAGCAAGCTCATTGAATCTGTCACTGTCAATGCGTGAGTCTCTTTCTGTTTTACCAGTTATGCAAGTGCCCCTAGGACAGCTGCTATTTCCAGTAACATATTAGAAGTAGTTGAACTGAATGGCCTGACTATCTTTTTACACCTGTGTGTGCCTTCCCAGACCGCAACTCATGAGTTACTGGGCCATCTGTATAGATGACATCACCTTGTCGAGTGTGCTCGTGAATGAGCGCCATTACTTCAGTATCAGCAGCTGTTTGATTTCATTTATTACAATACCTGATTATTACCTCAATGTGTTCCTGAACATTTTGCTGGTATTTCTAGCCATTCGTCACCTAGCCTATATGTTCCGATGCGCTGATTTGGTAAATGATGTTCACTGCTTCTGCTGTCTGGGACCACCCCCTCTTAAGACGCTTACCTTTGTTCATCCAAAGACAGCTGTGCAGAGGGTGTTTATCTTAGCAGCAACACCCAGGAACATGATGTATGAGGCGGTATATCAAAAAGGAACAGAATAGATAGCCCAAACTCTGTGACATTTGACAAAAGACCTCAAAGAAGGAACATACTTCCTGAAAATCCTCAGTGTTTTATGTGCCAGAAAGCTTTTCATACAAAGTCCATCTGCTGTAGCAAAGCAGAAACCTATCATTATAATGTAGGCACACACCCGTTCAGCGAGTACCCTCTGGCCAAAAAACTGAAAACCAAACCCAAACAGAAAATACACAAACTCTTTCAGCCCCCAAGGAGCCAGATACCTCGGCTGCCAGTATATCCAGGAGTGCAAGAACACAGTGAAGACAGTGATTACAACTAGGGCTGTACCGAATATTCGCTTCGGGGCTGAATAGTGGACCTAATGACTATTCGGTATTCGGTCGAATACTTGCGGTCGGGTCGAATATGAATAGTGGTTACTTACACCCATTTCTGCATACACTGCAATAGTTGCTGTTGCCTAAGTCGCTTTAGTGCATTAACTAAGCTGTCAGTGACAATTTACACGTTTAGTTAAAAACTAAGAATACTTTCATTAGGTATTAGTTACCACAGACTGACTGACTGAAGGATGCAAAACATAAAATGTTTTTAAATGTTTACTATTCTGTACTGCATTTTGTGAAGTAAAATTGTAGTGTGCATTTGACATTATGAATATGTTTTTATTTCTATTTTATACACTGTTCAAAAGTGGAAGAATGGGCCTCATTTTGAATAGTGGGTAGACATAAGTAATGGTGGTATCAAAGAAAAGAATTATTTCTAAATGTGAAATAAAAGTCAGTGGTGTTATTTTGGGACAAGTACAGAAATTCAAGTATCTGGGCACATGGATAACATCAGATGGAAATGCATTACTAAAATAAGAAACAGAATAGGACAGGCAAAAACTGCATTTTATAAAATGAAGAACATCTTATGCAATGTATCTTTGTTATTGCTTGCTACATACATCCAGTTTTAACATATGGCTGTGAATCCTAGACAATCGGTAGGCACGCCAAACAAATTCTTGAGGCCTCAGAGATGTGGTTTTACAGAACAACGCTTTAAATACCTTAGACAGCACAACAAAAGCAACCACGAGGTTTTGAGAGAGGCGGAAGCCCGAAGACAACTAATCACAGACATCAGAAGGAGACAGTCATCATTTTTCAGCTATGTTATGAGAAGAGGGAAAAGAACATGTGGTGATCACTGGAAAGATCTGTGAAAGGAGGGATAGAGGAAGACAATGAGAGAAGACTCTTGACAGTCTTGTTGCATAGCATGGAGGTGTGTCAGCACATGAACTAATACATGCTGCAGGAGATCGCAGATTGTGGTGAGGCATAATCACCCACGCCAGTCGGCAAGGCATCTGATGATGATGATACACTATTCGTCGTCGGCCGAATATTTGGTACCGCTATTCCTATTTGGCAGAATAGTGAAAATAACTATTCGGTACAGCCCTAATTACAACCTTATATCAAAGCATGAAGAAGCAAGGCAATGTGGAGCATGTCCTCCATAGAGAGAAAAAGACTTCAAGTCTAAATCAAGGAAATGAAGGAACAGCTGCCAAATGTCATCCCCCCTTCCCCTTCTCTTCCTTACAGCAACAACGAACATGGTAGAAAAAGTGCAAAGACAGAGGTGAATGAGTACAATCACAAATATGTCCACCAGGATGACAAGAAAGGCAGGGGAAAAAAAAGGACAGAGTCCAAAGCAAAACAGAAGCATCAAAAGTCTCACTCCATCTAAAAAAATAGAGAAGAGAAATGCAGAGCAACTGATGATACTGACAAAGCAATACAAGAACTTAAAGAGCTGCAGTGCACAGTTCAGTGAACACAGAAAGCCTTGAAAAACATAAGATGCCACTGTGATGAACTGATGAGAAAATAGAAACCAAGCAAGAAAGCTAGGCAAGCAGTGGGACAAGATCAAGCAAAGGATCAGTCTGAAGACAAGAAGGAGACAGACAAAGTGAGTAAAACAGATTTCAAGATGGAGGCCAGGCAGGAAGAAATAAACCCAGCTGTACTAAAGACACCTCCCGTATTCATTAACCAGTGCAAAGTCAGTCATAGACCTAAGCCCTACAGATGAGGCTGATGCAGTCCTTTACAGAGCTTTGCTGGAAAGTAACCTTAAGGAAAAAAAAAACATCTGGCGGATAACTTGTAGGACCAGACAGTAGGACCCCAAACCTGAAAGGCCAGACAACAGGCAGCACTGCAGGTTTAAGATCAGACTAAATTCATGTAACACCGATGAAGAAGAAACAAGCTCGAACATCCCAGTCATAACCTCAACATGAATGGACAAAGAAAAATACTATATAAACAGAAATAAAAACACTAGTATAAGCCGAATATGCCAAAGTCATTAAAAAATCCTCTACTATTTGTCCACAAGTGACAGAAAATGAAGGGATTCATCTGAAGTAAAAACACTGCAAACTCATTGAAGATAGTAGTTAATAAAAGCAATATGTGTCCACAGCACTGAACTTTGTGGTCTCGACAGAGATAGAAAGAAATAGACTACTTGCTAAATAAATTGTCTTTACCTATTTTCAGTGTGGCATTGACAGGAGGTGGGCAGAGAATCCTTGATCTTTTAGGCTAGTGTAGTCACTATGATCTGTGCAGGCAAGGTTTTTATTTTTGCTCCAGACAGAAACATTTCTGTCTCATTACTACTAGAGATTTTAAACTGGGTCTCTCAAAAGACAGACCAACATTCTAACCGCTTGACCCAGCATCTGCCTTAATAAACAAAAATCTTCTATTCTCTCTTTGTGGGTTTGTACATAAATATATGCATACAGAATATGCCACCATGAAAATATATAATAAGCAAACAAGCAAAAAGAATTTCAAGGTGTGATTTTTTTTTTTAACTTTAAAATTATGCATATCAATCATGTAAACAAGATAAGGGCATTAAATTAAGAAACATAGTAAATATTGTATCGGTAAATGATTTTAGAGAACATCAAAGAATCAAATGGTTTGGTTATCTGGTCAGAATGGAACAAAATCAGCCAGAGTGCACTGCATAAGAACAACGGGCTACAAGTCAAAAGGCAGACCACGAAAAAGAGATGGGTGGAGGGAGTAAAAGAGAAACTATAGAAACACAGTATCACATTAACACAAGTTACTTAACCAGCAAACGACAGGAAACTGCATCTAACTCCTCTCTGTGCTACTTTACAAAGAAGAAGCATTAATATTTCATTAAATTCCCAGACATAAGATGTAAAATTCACTACATGACAGCACAACTCCATGGCTAAATAGTTCAGCTGTGGTGCAGTTTTTCTTGTGATCCCTGGGGATCTTCTCTTGAGGTGTAGAGTCTTGAATGTGAGAGGCCTGAGTCCTGAATGTTAGAGACCTGAAAAATCTTGAATGTGAGATAACTAAGATAACCTTGAATGTGAGAGACCTTAGATAGTCTTGATTGTGAGAGACCTGAGACAGTCTTGAATGTGATAGACCTTGAATGTGAGAGACCCTAGATAATCTTAAATGTGTGAGAGTCTTGAAATGTGTGAGCCTGAAGTTAAGCAGCAGATAACCCCATTAAGGCATTTCTTGATGTACACTTAACATGAATGAGATCAAATATGTGCAACTAGCTCACAGCAGTCAATGCTACTAAAATAAAGACTAATGCAGCATGACACATTTCTTCTCTGTGTTTGGTTAAATATATCCGAACAGTGGTTTCACGCACACGCACACTCACACACACGCACGCACACACGCACACACACACACACACACACACACACATATATATATATATATATATATATATATATATATATATATATATATATATATATATATATATATATATATATATATATATATATATATATATATATATAGGCAATATTTCAATATTGGTGTAGATTTAAAATCAGCTTTTTAAAAGTTGACTTATTGAATTTTAAAAAATTAACAATTGTAAACATTTGTGAAAGTACAAGAAACAACATAAATGCTGTTAAAGCTTGAAAAACAAATAAATATAATATCAAATAAATTATGATAACACATAATAACAGGCATTTTCATAAATATTTTAAAAAATGCAGTCACATATTATCTGGAATGCGTCTGTAATCTGCCATTGGGAATGTCAACAACAAAAATCACATCATTGGTAACACTGCTAGTATGGTCCTAGATTTGTCCTTGTCCTATTTGCACTTCATGGGCAATGTGATCAATGTACGCCGACCATCTTTTACTCCCTAGAATATTACCTGATACTAGTTTTATGATAGGTCACCTTGAAAATTTTGATCGGTAATAGAACTGCCTTGATGCAGATTCAAACCCAAGACTTCTGGGTTTGGTAAGCAAGTATCTAGCGATAATGCTGCTACAGCTGTCATGTTGTTGTAGTCTGCCGGTACAGAACCACATGTGAGGGTACAGAACCACATGTGAGGGTACAGAACCACATGTGAGGGTGCAGAACCACATGTGAGGGTACAGAACCACATGTGAGGGTGCAGAACCACATGTGAGGGTACAGAACCACATGCACCCAGACCAAGGCTCAGACTGGTCAAGACCTTTCTACACTTCTCTGCCGTCATCCTAGGAACAGGTTCCTAAATGGGGTCCAAGCATTTGTTGATAAGATCAAAGTTACCTATGAAGTCGGAGTGCATCTGCTGAGAGGTGAGGAACCAACAGTCTACACACAAATAAACCAGATGTATTAAATCTACTCACATGCAAAACTTAAGTCCTGGAAGAAGGCCAAAGTCCAGAAGTGGATGAACAACCAAGACTTACCACCAGAGTTTACAGCTTGTGAAGGTGAAGGAAAAAAAGTTCCAGTACCTTTCTTGCACACCCCTTTTTTTCTGAGTTTTGAGAGGGGTAGGGAAGCTCTACAGCACGGTTCCCTTAAAGATGGTGCTTTTCAAGACTAAAATAAACCTGAACACCAAGTGCATCATTATTTAAGCGATAAAAAGTCTTTTGGGTACTGTAAAATTCTCCTCATCCTTGTATGAGCCTAGACTGCCAATAAATAGGAAGTATGATTACTTCTGTAATGGCTCGGAACATTGATAATAAATAATAATTTAAAAGACTTTGTTACAATATTGCACATGAACTATTTTCAGCAACCCGAAAGTCCAACACTGAGGCAATGGCACTGTTGATGAGTTTCCGGATATTTTTCTCTACTTCTGGTGATGTTTCAATATAACACGCTGCTCCAACCCTCCTGGCAAAAGTGATTCCTTCTATGGTAGACACGGGTTGATGGCCACTAGCTGCTAGCATGTCTCTGATAACATCAACCGATCTGAAATGTCATGAATGTAAATTTTAGAACAAAGTATTTGTGAACGGAAAAGACACATGCCGTAGATGAACAATTTATGACCTGGCATATATCCTTGTTTCTCAGGTGCATACCACAGTGACACATGACTGCCTACTTTTACCAGGGCAGCCGTAAAGACAGAACCATCCCTTTCTAAATACAGAGTTCGTCACATCTGACTGGGCCATTTGAATTTACTGTCCCCTTCTTGGAGCCAGTCATGCCGACCTTGTGTGCATAGGGAATTCCCTGTGTCAGTGTCTTACATATGTGTGGTCATTCGGCATGATTCTTTCCTTGTCTCCCTCTCCCGATATATATATATATATACTTATATAAATATGTAGTCATGTGTGCTGCGCCTGCAAGCAAGCGGGTGGCAGGTAATGAGTGTATGTATATATGTGTGTGTATTTGTGTGTGTGTTTTTTTGTTAACTACTGCGCGTTTGAGTATGCGTGCTGAATTTTAGTAATACAGTGAGATAGTATTTTGGCCACAGAACACCAGTAGCACACATATATCTTCGTGTAGGGAGTCGGCAGTCCGAAACCCAAGTTCAAGGTGTCTCCTTCGTGCCAAAGAACTGCATGGCTGTTGGGTGAACAGTCGTTAACGAAGGCAGTCAGGTCGTTGTTGGGGTGACGCTTGCTGGTGGATGTAATGTCCTAAATCCCTTCCCCAGCTAATAGTAGGGTACTGCTGGGGTGACAGTTTATTAACCCTCACATAATGCTTCAGGTACAAATGAACACTAGGCACTGCCACTGTTTTGAGCCGAGGCAAACAATTTATGCTTCTGCCAGACTGTGGCCGTTGCTTTTTTTAAATCCATTTGTAGACTAGAAGTATATAGTTTCGTTACCCAGCTTCTGAGTTGAGTGCATGGCGTAACACTGTGAGCTGCGGATTTCATTTGGAATGTTTTTCGACTGACCAACATGGTGGTGTGATTTGTAGATTCAGAAAATGGCGCGATGCCGGTTGTCGCAATATTGGTGGGGCCATTATTTGATAAAAATTGATCGCGTGTGCAACTGCTGATCTTTTGGTGACTTCTGCTACCATCAGTGATGAACTGCATTTCTAACGTCAGACTGTTTGTGTTAGCACTTCGGATGGCTACCATATGCTTTTATTGCGAGTGTATGCTAGATTTGCTGAGACAGCAGTTTGTCAGTCTTTCTACAAGGGACTGTGATAAACATTCTGTGTGTTTTTCATTGGCACAGGAGCGGAGCAAAGATGGTGTGACCCGTTTGCTATGAAGCTGAAATTAAAATTACCAGAGTTCGTCACAAATTCGTCACCTGCGCCCGGAGCTCTGTATTAAGAAAGATATGGTTCTGTCTTTACGGCTGCCCTGGTAAAAAAAGGCAGTCATGTATGATCGTCGTTGAAATTGTACTTCAGTTATAAAGGGTTAACTTATTTGCTTAATGTATGTAATTGTTACTGTAGTATGCACCTGACGAGATACAGCGAAATATGCCAGGCAATAAATTGTGCAATCTGTTTTTTGTGTCTTCTTCGTTAAAATTATAAAACAACAAAAAATAGAAAGAAATCCTCCCGGATACCACACACCGAGTCATTCAAGTGTCACAACCAACATCTATTATGCAGATTCATTAAATTGTTCAATTCCTCAAGCTGTGAACCTTTAAAATAAAAAGGTTTATTTGTTTATATTTTCTCCTTCTGACCCAGCTCCGTAAGCCTATCAGTCTACAAACCCATCCGTGCATCTATCCATCCGTCTATCTGTTTGTCTACAAGTGTTTACATAAGTTTGACAGCGAAAGCTATAGTATGAGTTTTACAGTACACTGTAGCAATCAGCCATCTATGACAACATTGACTATTAAAACTGCTTCAGATAAATTGAATTACCGTAGATCTGCTTGTGCTCCAACAAGAATGAAGGGAGTGTCTGGTGCGTATAATCGAATCTCTGGAATCCAGACTTCTTCCACATGTTTCAGTGATTCCGGTTTAATGACAGAAAAGCAGACAACAAAAATGTGTGTTCCAGCGTAAAGACTGTGCCGGAACTTGGGATTCTGTTCCTGTGTAGAGTCAAACATGTATTGTAAAATTCAATTTTATGAGCAGGAAGGTCACGATATGTGTTGTTCTACTGCAATTAATCTTTCAATGATATAAGTATTATTTTAATAACAAAATCGACTAAAACAAGAGTATCATTCAATTCTGAAGTCTGAAGAACAACAATTGTTTATGCCTTGGTTCTTGGTCATCCATGGGTATTCTTGGTCATCCATGGGTATTCTTGGTCATCCATGGGTATTCTTGGTCATCCATGGGTATTCTTGGTCATCCATGGGTATTCTTGGTCTTCCATGGGTATTCTTGGTCATACAAGGGTATTCTTGGTCATCCATGGGTATTCTTGGTCTTCCATGGGTATTCTTGGTCATACATGTGTATTCTTGGTCATCCATGGGTATTCTTGGTCATCCATGGGTATTCTTGGTCATCCATGGGTATTCTTGGTCGTCCATGGGTATTCTTGGTCGTCCATGGGTATTCTTGGTCTTCCATGGGTATTCTTGGTCATCCATGGGTATTCTTGGTCGTCCATGGGTATTCTTGGTCTTCCATGGGTATTCTTGGTCGTCCATGGGTATTCTTGGTCATCCATGGGTATTCTTGGTCATCCATGGGTATTCTTGGTCATCCATGGGTATTCTTGGTCGTCCATGGGTATTCTTGGTCTTCCATGGGTATTCTTGGTCATCCATGGGTATTCTTGGTCATCCATGGGTATTCTTGGTCGTCCATGGGTATTCTTGGTCGTCCATGGGTATTCTTGGTCATCCATGGGTATTCTTGGTCGTCCATGGGTATTCTTGGTCATACATGGGTATTCTTGGTCATCCATGGGTATTCTTGGTCATCCATGGGTATTCTTGGTCTTCCATTTGTATTCTTGGTCATACATGAGTAGCTTAACAAGTTAGGGCCCAAAAAAAAAAAAAACCTAGACCCGTCACTAGGGAGGTATAATCCCAAGGCGCTGCCCTTAAGCCTCACAAGTTGGGTCATATGAAAGACAACAATCGAATTTTCTATTCTGCTTTCGGACTTACAAAGGGAGTTAACATGCTGTGTTATGGTTTACGACTGTGCTGTGAAATAAGCGCCATTCGGTCAAACACATCTGATTGCAGCAAAACCTTAGTCTCTTTGTATGACATGATTATTCAGGGCAGTCAGTCTGTTATTTTTTTTTTTTGCAGATTTGCTGTTGTTGTTTTTCTAGGCAAATTGACGTCCAGTAGCTTGCCATTGCAATAAACGGTCGGCTCTTGATACCATTGTCAAAACCAATGCGAGACAGTCTGCTGCAGCTTGGATCGAACCCGGCACCCAGGCATTAACAGCCACGTTCTCAACTCCTAAACCACAGTGGCCTACTGTAATAGAGCTGATGTTAAAAATTAAATTACATTTTCTGGCTTTTGTTTGAGGTTTTTTTTTTTGTTCCTTTATTTTCCGAATCTCAACACCCTTTGGATTAAATTCCAGTCGCCACAGGGATTCCCTGCTCGTGTAATTGTGTTCATCCATGTCCTTGGTGTAGGATTATTCTAAGATTACTAGATTGTATTTTTGTATGTCTTCACTTTGCTATAATGGAGCTTTCTAGTCTTGTTAGTGTTAATTTGGTTTTCAGCACACTGCTGTAGAAATGGAAAGTCTCACACCTTTTCATATTCCAGATGATAGCACAGGGTTAAATGTGTTAATTTTTTTTAAATCTGCGTTAAGTCAATATACAAAAACGAACATCACAGGACTCGGCACATTTCCAAAGTCACTGTCAAAGACCGACATCACAAGACTCGACACATTTCCTAAGTCACTGTCAAAGACCGACATCACAAGACTCGACACATTTCCTAAGTCACTGTCAAAGACCGACATCACAAAACTCGGTACATTCCTAAGTCACTGTCAAAGACCGACATCACAAAACTCGACACATTTCTTAAGTCACTGTCAAAGACCGACATCACAAGACTCGACACATTTCCTAAGTCACTGTCAAAGACCGACATCACAAGACTCGACACATTTCCTAAGTCACTGTCAAAGACCGACATCACAAAACTCGGTACATTTCCTAAGTCACTGTCAAAGACCGACATCACAAGACTCAACACATTTCTAAGTCACTGTCAAAGACCGACATCACAAAACTCGACACATTTCTTAAGTCACTGTCAAAGACCGACATCACAAGACTCGACACATTTCTTAAGTCACTGTCAAAGACCGACATCACAAGACTCGACACATTTCTTAAGTCACTGTCAAAGACCGACATCACAAGACTCGACACATTTCTTAGGTCACTGTCAAAGACCGACATCACAAGACTCGACACATTTCCTAAGTCACTGTCAAAGACCGACATCACAAGACTCGACACATTTCCTAAGTCACTGTCAAAGACCGACATCACAAGACTCGACACATTCCTAAGTCACTGTCAAAGACCGAAATCACAAAACTCTACACATTTCTTAAGTCACTGTCAAAGACCGACATCACAAGACTCGACACATTTCCTAAGTCACTGTCAAAGACCGACATCACAAGACTCGACACATTCCTAAGTCACTGTCAAAGACCGACATCACAAGACTCAACACATTTCTAAGTCACTGTCAAAGACCGACATCACAAAACTCGACACATTTCTTAAGTCACTGTCAAAGACCGACATCACAAGACTCGACACATTTCTTAAGTCACTGTCAAAGACCGACATCACAAGACTCGACACATTTCTTAAGTCACTGTCAAAGACCGACATCACAAGACTCGACACATTTCTTAAGTCACTGTCAAAGACCGACATCACAAGACTCGACACATTCCCTAAGTCACTGTCAAAGACCGACATCACAAGACTCGACACATTTCCTAAGTCACTGTCAAAGACCGACATCACAAGACTCGACACATTCCTAAGTCACTGTCAAAGACCGACATCACAAAACTCGACACATTTCTTAAGTCACTGTCAAAGACCGACATCACAAGACTCGACACATTTCCTAAGTCACTGCCAAAGACCGACATCACAAGACTCGACACATTTCCTAAGTCACTGTCAAAGACCGACATCACAAGACTCGACACATTTCCTAAGTCACTGTCAAAGACCGACATCACAAGACTCGACACATTTCCCAAGTCACTGTCAAAGACCGACATCACAAGACTCGACACATTCCTAAGTCACTGTCAAAGACCGACATCACAAAACTCGACACATTCCTAAGTCACTGTCAAAGACCGACATCACAAGACTCGACACATTCCTAAGTCGCTGTCAAAGACCGACATCACAAGACTCGACACATTCCTAAGTCACTGTCAAAGACCGACATCACAAGACTCGACACATTTCTTAAGTCACTGTCAAAGACCGACATCACAAGACTCGACACATTCCTAAGTCACTGTCAAAGACCGACATCACAAGACTCGACACATTCCTAAGTCACTGTCAAAGACCGACATCACAAGACTCGACACATTCCTAAGTCACTGTCAAAGACCGACATCACAAGACTCGACACATTCCTAAGTCACTGTCAAAGACCGACATCACAAGACTAGACACATTTCATAAGTCACTGTCAAAGACCGACATCACAAGACTCGACACATTCCTAAGTCACTGTCAAAGACCGACATCACAAGACTCGACACATTCCTAAGTCACTGTCAAAGACCGACATCACAAAACTCGACACATTTCTTAAGTCACTGTCAAAGACCGACATCACAAGACTCGACACATTCCTAAGTCACTGTCAAAGACCGACATCACAAGACTCGACACATTCCTAAGTCACTGTCAAAGACCGACATCACAAGACTCGACACATTCCTAAGTCACTGTCAAAGACCGACATCACAAAACTCGACATATTTCTTAAGTCACTGTCAAAGACCGACATCACAAGACTCGACACATTCCTAAGTCACTGTCAAAGACCGACATCACAAGACTCGACACATTCGCTAAGTCACTGTCAAAGACCGACATCACAAGACTCGACACATTCCTAAGTCACTGTCAAAGACCGACATCACAAGACTCGACACATTCCTAAGTCACTGTCAAAGACCGACATCACAAGACTCGACACATTCCTAAGTCACTGTCAAAGACCGACATCACAAGACTCGACACATTCCTAAGTCACTGTCAAAGACCGACATCACAAGACTCGACACATTCCTAAGTCACTGTCAAAGACCGACATCACAAGACTCGACACATTCCTAAGTCACTGTCAAAGACCGACATCACAAGACTCGACACATTCCTAAGTCACTGTCAAAGACCGACATCACAAGACTCGACACATTCCTAAGTCACTGTCAAAGACCGACATCACAAGACTCGACACATTCCTAAGTCACTGTCAAAGACCGACATCACAAAACTCGACACATTCCTAAGTCACTGTCAAAGACCGACATCACAAGACTCGACACATTCCTATATGTGCTTCGTCTAAAATTTCTGATAGTCCCAGCAGCAGTTTGCTTATATGCCCATTCTGCCTCTCCTCTCCTTCCTCTCATCGCATGGGTACCAGGGCTCCAGTTTTTATTGGGGGACGGGAGGGGAGGGGAGGGGGGTAAAAAGAGGCCCAGTGCCCTATAACAAACATGTCGTAGAAGTTGACTAAATAAGGGGTGTTTCCTCTGAAGTCAGAGTACATCTGCCTAAAATGTGAGGAGCCAACCAAGTCTACATACAAATAAAAAAGCTCTGTAAAACGGACACAAGACTGAAGCCTAGAAGTGGACAAACAACCAAAACCCTCTGCCGGAATTTACCGTCATTTAATGTGAAGGAGAAGAAGTCTTTTGTAAAAGTGTAGAGTTTTGAGTAAATCTTATGCTCACTCCCCACAATGCTATTATCTCCGCACCCCAACGATCTATTTGCATTTCTGCATGGTTCACTTGCTTCCAGAGAGTTTTTACAACCTTTAACTAGTCACAGTCCAGTGGTGCGGTACAAGCTGATCTGTCTTCCTATTCATTCCCCACTACGCATGCGTATCCTCGAGCAATCCAAAGGACGCTAACTACCGGGGATTCCTGAAACGATGCTTTCCACTCCTAGACTCACCTAACCTTTCTCAGCATGTTATGGGTTGAAGTCACCAGTGTCTGCTACTTTTTTTTTCCTAGAGTCCTTTGAATATTATCCAACAACCCTGTCTTTTATGTTAAGTATTGAGTTCCAAAGTAAATAAATATATTCTCCACCCCCCCGCCTCCCTTCCTCACGGGAGTCGCCTGTGGGTCGGAAGATCGTGGGTTCGCGTCCTGAAGGAGCCGGATTTTTTTCAAAAAATGACCCTGACTCTCAGGTCGACCCATCCCTGAGTGGGTTCCTGGTGCATTCAGGAGAAGTAAAGGCGGCCGGCATTATGCTGGCCACATCACCCAGCAAGTTCTGATTGGTCTATAAAAATTAAGGTCTAGCCCTATATTCCCAATATGCCTAACGGTGTAGAAAAGGAATCTTTACTAACTGGGGATAGGACACACGTACATCGTGTAAGTGAGTTGAAGCTGCTAACAGAACGGATCCACGCCTTTCTGCTTCTAGCATTATTCATGAAACTATACTTCTCCTTCTGCATTGTACTTAAAACTGCCAGCCACATGTGTTGTGGTTTACAACTAAGCGACAATGCCTGCACCAAAGTTTTAAGCTCCCTAGATGACATTCCATGAAATCACTCACCTCTTCTACAGCATCTATGATCTGCATCTGTATCTTCCTGCCTGCAACTGTTAGTGAACCTGAACAATAAAGATATGTTATAAAAGGCGAATTAAATAAAGAATGATAGAACAATAAAGATCTGTATTGTCTAAATTTTTTCACCTGGGACGTCAGTGTGTTGGGAAATGGACAGACTGTCTGGCTTTGCACAGCTTGGTGGAATACTGATAAATGATAAGGCAGACGTGGTAAGTGTCTTGTGGGAGAGCGTGTACATTTCGGATTACCAGTCTGGTGAGATTGATGCAGGAGGAGTGACGAGAGGTTCTGGCAAATGCTCGAGGCTCAGAGGAAAGGCAAGACGAACGTTTAATCAGAATGCTACTGGCACCATTAGTATCGGAACTCTTCGCTGGCTGCTAAAGACGGGAACGGAGCGCTTATGGGGATGCCCCTAGTGCTGTGGTGTCGGTTCTTGAATCAAACCAAATCAGATCTGTTATAAAGGCAAGTTAAATAATGAATGAAAGAACAATAAAGAGCAGTTATAAAAGGCAAATTAGATAAAAGAAACAGACCATATATCACCGTCATCGTCGTTTTTGTCACTGTCATCATCATCGTGTTCCTGTCGATAAGCTTAGGCGGACATGGTTTAGTATCTCGTATGGCACCAGAATCACGTAACATGTCAGTGTTCTTATCGTGCCTCGCACATGTGGCCAGTCCATCCAGGTATTTACCTCTTTGTCTTCTTCTTGCTCTCTTCCACTTCAGTCTTACCAGCTGTTTTCTTACCAGCTGTTATCAACTTCACAAATTTACCTGTAGCATCTTGTGCAACGCAGTCTATTCCTCAAACCCGTTTTATCCTGCGCAATCTTTACGATGTTATGGATGGAATTCGGGCCTGCACCTTTGATTTCGCCTCAACTTGTATCTCAGGTTTCTCTTGATTGTCCCAGTTTCCTCAAGCAATTAGCTGCTTATTTATGTGTCTGTTTGATTATTCTATGTCTGCCTCTTCTCATCATGTGTATAATCAATGTTGCTGGTATTTTGAAGGATGCTAGGTTTTTCATGCGGGAGACCCGGGTTCGAATCCTCGGTCGGACGTAAAAATATATTCCTAACATGTACAGCTCGCGGCGACAGCACTAGCCATGCGGCCCGCAACACTCAGGCCCAAAGAGCTCCCACAACCCGCGCCTACACCGCAAAAGTTGTAAATACAAGCAGTCACAGCAGTTAATACTTTGGTCTCATTTTCTATTTAAAAAGAAACAGAAAAGAAATCGGGTGACTGTGTGGGATAAAATCACTACTGCGCTTTGTTTACATTTTCAAAAGAGGTGTGGTGTGGTATGTATGAGTGGTTTAACATAACCATTATTAATTCAGATAGTTTCCCTATACTGTACTAAGTAAACATTATTGGCGAATGTGGTAATCTCGTAAAGCTGTTACATGATAAGGGCGTCACCTATTAAAGCGTCACCGGTTTATGACGCAATAGGGGAAAACATTTTACTACAAATGATACATGGATTGTAATCCACGACCCGCCCTAAAATGGATACCAGGAAATGTCCAGGAAAGTAAAGATAGTGGACGTGTTGTTAAACACATCACCCAGCGACTGTCGATTTATCTATAAACAGGCAAAACTTGCGTTAAAAGAATCCTTCAGAGACTTTTCAGCTACATTCAAATCATAGAGAAATGAGTCCGTTACAGAAGCGACTTGCCAGACAAGATCTTAGCAGGGTTTTAATTATTACCCCTTTCCCCACTCACACTCCGACCTACCACAAAGATGTAACGTTTAGCACAAATACAGATCATCCAGTATAATTAGGCGTACTGTAAAGTTAAATCAATCTATTTGTATACGCATTCTTTACTTTCACACATACCTTTCAAATTCGTTCAGTATTAGCCACAAAACGACTTTTTCATTGATGCCTTCATTTACTGCATACGTTTCCTAACTCATTCTGTCGAAATTCTTTGTACCGTTAATCCGTTATATTTCGTCTATTGCCTCTTCTTCGTGTTTACCAGCTGTAAACTCCGGTGGAAAGTTATGGTTGTTCGGCCTTTTGTTGACTTTGGTATTGTTCCAGAACTTGAGTTTTGCGTGCACATCCGTTTCGCAGAGGTCATATTTGTATGCAGACTATTAGCTCCTTTCCTCTCAGGTAGATGCATTCAGACTTCGAGGGAAACATCCCTAATTTGTCGCTTTGTACGACATGCTTTTAGAAAAAAAAATGGATCCATTATTTCTTCTCCCCCCCCCCCCCCCCCCAGATAGGGTCCCTGAACACATACCATTATATTTCAAAATGTTACTTTGATTTCTTTTGTTGGAAAGTTTTCTAATTAAACTCATTAGGACTTGAAGGTGATGTTTTAGAGCAAGCACAGAAATGTGAGTATCTACTAGGTACATGGATAACATTTGATGGAAGATGTACGATAAAGAACAGACAAGGACAGGCCAAAACTGCCTTTTATAAAACGAAGAACATTTCGTGCAATAAACGCATGTCATGGGAGGTTAGGGAAAGAATTATCGCATGCTATATGGAGCCAGTTTTAACACAAGGCTGTGAATCCTGGATAATTAATAAATAGGCCGAACAAAATCTTGAGGCCTCGGAGATGTGGTTTTAGAGAAGAATTCTTATAATTCGGTGGACAGCTAAAAGGAATAACCCAGATGTTTTGAAAGAGGCATGTGCTCGAAGACAACTAAACACAAACATCAGAAAATGACAGTCATCTTTTTTTTTGGGGGGGGGGGGGGGGGGGGGGGCATGCTGTGAGAAGAGGGAAAATGGAAGATGTTGTAACCACTGGAAATGTTTGTGGGACGAGAGACAGGGAAAGACAACGCCAAAAAGATTCTTGACAGTTTTTTGTCATGGCATGGAGGGGTGTTAACACATGACCTGATATACGCAGTTGTGGATTGCAGATTGTGAAGAGGCAAGGAACTTGATGATGAGAAATGAAAGTATCAGATGAGGGACATGAAAAGATCTGGTTTGGCACCAGTAAAGAGAAACGACTGGGTGACGGCACTATCTCAGATCTTGGCTGCGCAGAGGTAATCAAACTCTTTCTTGAAGCTGGCAGAAGCCAGCTGCCACGTTCCTATTCAAGAACACGTACGGAAATCAGCTCACGACCGTCATCCAGCTAAAGGTGAACAGTGGCAGCAAAGAAGAAGAAGACGACAAAGAAGAAGAAGAGGAAAGGAGGCGGAAGGGGAGGGGAAAGAGAGGGGAGGAAAGGAAGAGGCAACACAAAGAAAACTTAAAAGAAGGAGGGAGGAGGTGAAAAAACAGAGTGAGAAGAAGATGCGGAGGAGGAAGAACAGGGGGAGGAGGAGAAGAAGGGGGACAAGAAGAAAATTAAAAAGAAAATGAAAGTAAAGGGGATCAGAAGGAAGGAGACATAATAATAATAATATTAATAATAATAATAAAACGACTGGGTAAAAGATGTACCTGCATAGTTGTCAAACACTGGTGGCACGTGCTGGGTCGGGTACCTGTCAGTTGCATATCCCATCAGCATGCTTGTTTTCCCTACAGAATCGTCTCCAACTACAACACATTTTAGATCAGCTTTACTTAACATCTTCACCAAGGCAAGTTTTGACACATATAAATCCAAGCAGAAACTAAATTCACTTGTGAAACTATTTGATTCCATATATTTTCTAACGAAGTTAACCATTTATAAATGTTTGGCACAGAGTCCGGCTCATGTCTTCAAGCTGATTGGTTGAATACCTGCGCGTTAACGAACTTAAGTCTGGTATTTTTAAAAGGGCCGTTCCTTCAGACAGGTGGGATGTCTGTTCAGAGTTCAGACACCGCTCCTGTCTTTGTTGTGTTGTCTTTGTTGTCACTTGGCTGCGCGTGTCGGTCCCGTTCTGCATCTGCTGAAAATTAGTTATCTTCAACACCTGTCGTAGAAGAGGCCTTCCGTTACCTCGTCGTAGTCTTCATCTTCTGCATGTATCTAGTGTGGGACGGTATAAACTGGCTATTAGTGATTTTGTGTAGCCTATTTGTGTGGTATTGTTTTATTTATGTATGTGCTGATGAACGCTCCATAGCCTCAGCGTTCACGTTTTGTTTGTGTTAGTTTTATTGTGAAACTCGCTGATATACTTTCCTTTCGGTTTTATATCTTTTCTCGGTATTTGCTCTTGGACGTCTGCCGATGGTACGAGCCTAAACTTTGTTGCTTGCACCGTTGGCCAGCAAAATGGGTTATTCAACATCGGAGTACTCTTACCAGCTGTGTACCTGGGTCGCAGTTACATCGGGTCAGCAATAATTCTCATAAACTTATTTGGAACATCTGCAGGCGTTGTTTTAGACAATATTAAAGACGATACTAGACACAGGCGCGAGGTGCGAAGTTAACATTGAGGAAGGGGGGCGCTAAACTCGACCACACCTCCTCTCTGTTTTACACATTTTCTAATGAAAAAAAAAAGGGGGTGGGAACACCCCAAACACGTCGCCTCACCGCCTAAGCCCTCAAGGGAGAAAGAAAAATAATAACGGGCCAGAAAACTACATTATGATAACGATACAATGTGTAACTTTAGAAATGGTGGATTGAAGGCTGTAGCTGTCAGGTAAGTGAAATTGTTTCACAATCCCATCTTTGACATACCAAGGTTCATTTCAGTAGCTGTTTGAAAGAAGAACAGAGAAACCGTTCATTTCGGCCAACCTCCATTTCGGAGACAATATCCCCATAACATTAGTGACGAGAATACCATGGTACCAACCAGCGTCGCGTCGTGCCATGATACAGAGATCGAACACACCAGATGGTACCGTAAGAAGGGCGGCATAAGCAGCGAAATCAAAATACAATCTAAACTTTTGATCAGACGGCGCGAACCTATCAGTAGCGGCATTTCAAAGATTTGCATCAGATTACGAAAATCTACGACACAGGACTGGTACCAACGGCCTCTCTGGCATCAGTGTGATACTATCAAGTCTTTCATGCTTTCTAAGTTCATTCAAGCATGTCGCGATGTGTTAATATAGTCTCAGTATGTCTATTGTGTTATAACATCGCGGCCCGTGATCCAACAAGTCATACGAAATTAAGATTGTTTATTCTACAAAGACAAGTTGACAATATCCTTTAGACAAAGTCGACAAGACGCTTCATTATAAGATGTTATGTGTTTAACTCATGTACCCCTAACAGGCTACTGGCTGTTATAGAATGTTTGTAAACTCTCTTCTAACATGAAGTCTGGATATCGTTCTTTTAACGAAGTTTTTGCTGTGTTCTCATTAACCCATATCTCAGTTACTATCCAAAGGTTTGTTATCGACTTTCTATTTCGTTAAAATGCCTCAGCCATACAGAACACGAGTTCTATCTCATAGATTAGGGGTTTTTTTTTTTTTTTTGCTGAACAAAAGATATAAAATCAAACGAAGAGTATATCAGCAAGCTTCACAATTTAACAAACACATACACACACAAAACGTGAATGTTGCGGCTATGGAGCCTTCATCAGCACATACATAAATAAAACAATACCACACAAGTAAGCTATACAAAATCACTTAGCTTAGTATCTTGAAGCAGCCAGGTCGATGTATTCTCAGTAGGTTGACGAGACACTTAGGACAGTAGAATAAACACCCGCGCTAAATTCCAGGGGCCGTAACTAGAGGGTTTTTATATAGAACTGTGTGGGCAGTTCAGTACCCTGGGATTTTAGAGGAAACTGTGTTGCCAGTTCAGTCCTCTATGTGTTAACGATCCCACAGTGAAAATAAAGCGATTTTCAAGAGACTCTTTTGCTCAACACACCAGACACTGTCTGTCTTCTATCCGCGTTGGGCCCTTTCTCCATTGTCTCCACTACTTTTCTTGCGATATCCTCTCCTCTCAAAGCGTGGGTAATTTGTAACATCTTTGTCACCTGTTAAACACGACATTTTCCACTCCATCAGTTCTTCGGTTGATTTCTCCCGCTTTATCTAAAGGAAATATTAATATGCCTCTCCTATCTATACATCGATGGATGTTGTGTGACCAGTTTTCTAATCTGTTTCTAGCAACATGCCATTTACAGCCAAATTGGCGTCCCCAGTGATCTCTTGTGTTTTAGCTGGCAGTATTTTCAAGAGTTAATTACTACCTACCACTGGTGAGCTCGACTCATCATCACCATCATGTGTCCTGTCAACTGGCATAGGCGTTCATGCGTCTCCATAGATCACGATCACTGGTTGCCTGAAACAGCTCTCTCGATGACATCCCCCTATACCATCGTTGGGTGGGGTAACTGGAGGAGTAGCAAGGAGAAGAAACTATTGCCACTGCAGCTTTCAGATTCACAGATCTAACTCTTCTTTACAAACTGCTAATAAGGAACTGTGAATGCGATCAGTAGTTAAACATTATTTACATGTCTTCAACCACTGTATTTACTAGCTGCTGTTTTCTGCAGAATTTGACTTTAAATAATGCGTTTGCCAGTGTTTTATCTGGAGACAATTGAATCATTTCTCGCGCAACAAAAACGACGGTAGATATATCAAAGGCGAAATAAAACTGACTACACCTTGATGAGCTAAAGCCGGTTCTTTTCTGTTACTAAAGCCATTTGGTGTTGACCCCAAAACAGGTATAGTATTAGAAAGGATCCCAGAACAATTCGTATGGCCGTAATTCCCATTTGGTTCAAATCGATAAAACGTGGGCTGGATTTCGTATACGTCACCGGAAATGGGAAAAGGCAGCAAGGAATTTCCCAATAAGTAGGTGTGGTCCCACTGTATATAAATAGATTTGGAATCTGAAACATTTAAAAGTGACTCATATACATGCAGTCTTAACCAAATGGGGAGAACCCAGAAGATGAATAGATCTTTTTAAGACGCCAAATCCAGGTGTATAGGCGCACATACGCAAGGCAATCATGGCGCTGAGACAACTTAATGTACCTGTGCCCCCCCCCCCCCCACAACTTATTGTTCTATGGGACGGGGCTAACTTGGCTTAATCATTGTTTTCAGGGATAATGATGATATTAATTATTACTGTTGTTGTTGTTGTTATTATTATTATTATTATTATATACTGACTTGCAAGTTAAAAAAAAAACATACCTTTTTTGAAATAATATGACAGGCATAGAGAAACTACATGAGGCTAACACTTTGGTCCCATGTTGATACAGCCTAAATAGGTATCAGACAAAATCCTGGGAAGTAAAGGCTGTCGGCCTGATGTTAACTATAGCGTCCACCAAGTGTTGATTGATCAGTAAAACACAGGTCTAGCCCTATACACCCAAAGGCGGGGGAAAATGCTTTTTTTTTACGGTTACTTTGTAAACACAGGGAGTCGTCATGGCGTGGCGGCTAGACGCTCGCGTGCGTATCGGAAGGTCGTGGGTTCGCTCCCTGGAGTAGGCGGACTTTTTTCAAAAATGACCTTGACTCGCATGTTGACCCAGCCTTGAGTGGACACCGGGTGCACTCCCGGGAAGTAAAGGCGGCCAGCGTGATGCTGACATCACCCATCTTGTGCCAATTGGTCTATAAAAATATAGGTCTAGCCCTATATGCCCTATACACCTAAAGGCGTAGAAAAGGGACCTTTACTTACTTACTTTGTGAGCTTCTGTATGTGGCTAGGGATGACATTAAGCATCCTTGCAAACTGTCCAGCTGAAAGGACTCAGACCCAACACAATTTTTTTTTTGGGGGGGGAGGGGGGGGGAGAGACTCAGTCCCCACCCACAATAAGCTTTCCAGTCCCCAGTTAATGAACTTTTTTTCAAGATTCCCGACACTCCGTGTGTCTTGTTGTATGTGTGCCTGTGCG
This sequence comes from Candidula unifasciata, assembly GCA_905116865.2. NCBI lineage: Eukaryota > Metazoa > Mollusca > Gastropoda > Stylommatophora > Geomitridae > Candidula > Candidula unifasciata. Next base: position 190,890 of record CAJHNH020000281.1, on the reverse strand, counting down.
CTCGCGTGCGTGCGAGTGATTGCGCACGTATGTATCTGTCGCTCTGTACGTATCTGTAAGGGTTAAACACCATCTGAAAAACGGCTGCTATCCATAGGGTTGACACATACATGCCATTATCTCGGGGGGAAAGGGGGGGGGGGGGACAATTTGTGAGTCACAAACGGTCAGATAATTCCCATCATGCCTGTGACGTCATTATCTTCTTCTGCTCCCTTTATATCTGGAGTGGAATCACCTGACGAACTCTCCCACTACTGGAGGCGGACGCTTGTGGTCGATATTTTCCATTTGTATGTGGTGGGGAGCCGAAGTAGCGTAGCCACTAGATGTTCGCCTGTGGATCCGAAGGTCCTGGGAGTGAACCCGTATTCAGTCAAAGTTTTCTTTTCTTTAAAAAATGACCTTGGCTCTCAGGTCGCCCAGCCTAAAATGGGTAGCAGGTAAAGTCATGGGGGTACAGGGTGACTCACGGTCGTCGCCAGCTTATTCTCACAGAGGTCTCCGGTGATTATACGTCCCGTTTTATTGTTAAGGCGTACCCCATCAGTCTCGGCTGTTCTTGAAAAAAAAATCACGAATTATTCCCGCTAATTGTTTCGTTTTATTAAAAGCTAGGACTTAGCTCCTAGGGTAGGGGCCTATCCTACTACTAGGCGCGTCCACCAGGTGGCGGATGGTGGAAAGGCCTCTAGATATAGAGGTTAGCCACGAATATATTGAATAAGTGGCCGTGGACCAAAACAGTGATGGTCATTGAGAGGAGGCGAGTTAGTTGGTGGGACAGCTAACTCTATAAAATACCTCAGAACTCTACGACATGGCCATCGGCGGTTAAGAGGCACCATAACCTCTCCCCCTGCTGCCTTGCAGGGTAAGTCTCTTTAGACAAAGGCTATTGGAGTCAAACCATATACAAACCGGCGGAAGGCATGAGGAAACACCGCTGTACTATCCCCAGTAAATCATGCCTCAAAATAATACGAATTCAGATAACGACGTGAATGGGGATTCCAGTGGAATCACCTCGTCCGGTAGGGAACATCATGTTCTACGGGTGATACCCGATCATCATCCAGCTACTGTAGAAAAAGTAAATGGTAGAAACATCCTGAACATTGGAACATGGAAAGTCAGAACACTCGTACAAAACGGAAAGCTGGATAACATCAAGATGGAAATGAAGAGAATGAACATCAATATATTAGGAATTAGTGAAATGCGATGGCCAGGAGCAGGGAAAAAGTATTCAGATCAGCACAGAATTATTTACTCGGGTGGGAAGGAATATAGTAAGGAAGTTGGTATTATTTTGGATCCAAAGAACTCAAAAACTGTGAAAGGATTTTGGACAATATCAGATAGAGTACTATTGGTAAATTTTCGCGGCAGACCATTCGACATCAACTTAGTACAGATTTATGCCCCAACAGCAGATAGTTCAGGGGAAGATACTGACACATTTTATGACCAGTTAGACATGGCTGTTGATCAATGCAAAAATTGCGAAGTAACAATGGTACTTGGAGATTTCAACGCAAAAATAGGAAGTGAAAAGTGACCGGAATAACGGGTGGCTATGGCATAGGAGAGAAAAATGTGAGAGGTGACAGATTAACAGCATGGGCTGAGTCGCGCAGCATGATGATAGGTAACACCTGGTTTAAACACCATCCTCGAAGATTGTGGACTTGGAAAAGTCCTGGTGATAACGTCCGCAATCAGACTGATTATATTTGGATTTCAAGAAGATTTCGGAGCAGCTTAGTTGGAGCAAAAACTAGACCAGGAGCAGACTGCTTTAATTAGTGACCATGTTCCAGTTGTAGGAAAAAAATTAGAATAAAACTAAATAACATTAGAAAAACACCACAGAACATCAAGTTAAATTTAGGAGTTCTTAGAACAGATAAAGAAATTAAGGAACAGTACAATGTCACTGTACAAAACCGGTATAATGCAATGGAAATTTTACAGACTATTGATGAACACTGGGATATGTTGCGTGAGTCAATTCAGCAGACATCAAAAGTGAAAATCCCACCAACCCATAGAGTTGCAAAAAAGAAATGGATGTCAGCCGAAATTCTGCAGTTGATGGATGAAAGAAGGAAGAAAAAGAATGATAAAGAAGAATACTCTAGAATACAAAAAGAAATAGTGAACAAATGCAAAGTGGCTAAAGAAGCCTGGCTGAATCAAATGTGTTCAGAGATTGGGGAAAATCACAGGAAAGACTCATATTCCATGTACCAACAGATAAATATGTTAACAGGAAAGATGACACGTAACAGCATTGGATGTTTGAAATCAAAAGATGGTGACTTACTAATGGGACATAGTAATATAATTAACAAATGGACAGAGTATATAGGGAAATTGTATGACGATAATAGACCAGAAGTAGAACTGCAGACCAACAATGATGGTCCACCAATAATGACTGCAGAAGTTTAGGATGCAATATATCATTTGAAGAAAGCAAAAGCACACCGGGCCAGACAACATCTCACTGGAAGAAATCGAAGCACTGAGAGATTTTAGAACTGAAATAATAACTGAACTTTTAAATGATATTTATAATAGTGGGTATATTCCAAATGACCTTTTAAAATCCATATTTATAGCTATGCCAAAGAAACCAGGCACTATAAAATGTGAAGACCATCGCACAATAAGTCTTATGAGTCACGTTACTAAGATTTTACTGAGAATAATTATGAGAAGAAAAAGAAAAACAAAATTAAACCGGAAATCAGCGATGAACAATGTGGATTTGTATAAGGAAAAGGTACAAACAATGCCATATACATCATAAGGACATTGTCAGAAAGAGCTATAGAAAGAAGTAAAGACTGATTTGTACTTATGCTTCATAGACTATACAAAAGCATTTGACTGTGTGAAGCATGAAGAAGTAATCAAACTGTTAGAAAAACCAAACAATGATGGGAAAGATCTACGAATAATAAAGAAAATGTATTGGCAGCAAACAGCAGCTATAAGAATTAACGACTGTTTAGGTACATTTCAAAGCATAAAGAGAGACGTTTACGAGGCGTACTGTCACCTGATTAGTCTTCAATATACAGTGAATATAAATAATGAGATCTTTAATTGATATGCCCGGAATTGTGGTTGGTGGGCACAATATAAACAATTTACGTTATGCTGATGACACAGTTTTGATAGCAAAAAGTCAGAAAGAACTACAGGAAATGATAGACATTGTGGTGTTAGAAAGTGGAAGAATGGGCCTTAGTTTGAATAATGGGCAGACAGAAGTAATGGTGCTATCAAAGAAACGAATTATTCCTCAATGTGTAATAAAAGTCGATGGTGTTATTTAAGGACAAGTACAGAAATTTAAGTATCTGGGCACAGCAGATGCAGAACGGGACCGACACGCGCAGCCAAATAACAACAAAGACAACACAACATCTTTAACCTAAGTAATCATCTGAAGGAAATTTAAACACACTCACACATTCGCTTGAAGAATAATTTTACCTACACTCAGGTAAAAAAAATTTCGCAGGCATAGTTAATAACACTTGAAACTTCACAACAGCTTATTTTAGAAATGTTAAAATCGCAGCTCCACTATCAGTTCACTTTAAAAAACACACTAGTTTTTGTTGGCCTACGTTTTACAGCTGACTCGAAGAGTCCATTGGCCGTGTACTGGAGACAGCATTGCATAATTTCCTCTTTAAAAGCCGATGAAATGGGTCTACGACTGGCCGACAGGTTCAGGTAACATCTTTTGGATGTGCATAACAGTTCCCTGAAGCCAGTACCATTGCCCTTCAATTCCCAGGATCACCAAGGTGTTCACGACATGGAGGTGACAGACATCAAATCTAGCCACTTTAGTGGCAGAGTCCACAAGTCTCTTTAAAATCCCTTTGTTTTCACTTTGGGCACATTAACACCTGGAGGTCTGAACTGCCAACACAGTTTCATCTAAAATCCTAGGCCATTAAACAGCCCACATAGTTTTTATCTAAAAAACTCCAGTTTCAGCAACTGGAACTCACCGAGGCTATTTATTCTTCTGTCCCACATGTGTCTCCTCAGTCTGCTGACACAACATCGCCCTGACTGCTTCGAGATTCTAAGCTAAGTGATTTTGTGTATTTGTGTGGTATTGTTTTCTTTTTGTATATGCTGATGAAGTCCTCATAGCCGCAACATTCACCTTTGGTTTGCGTTCGTTATATTGTGGAGCTTGCTGATATACTTTTCGTTCGGTTTTATATCTTTTCTTTTTCTTCCCACTCATTTTTCCCGCTCTTTCCTCTTTATCTCCCCCCCCCCCCCTTCCCCTCCCCTTTTCCACATTGTAACAACTGTGACATTATATTGTTTTTCTGGAGTAGGCAGCACTTGCATCTATTTTTAAGCACCATGTTTTTTTTTTAGCACCAGTAATATAGTAAGCATTTTGTAGCTAGTAGTGAAACCTTTTTTAGGGGCTTTAGGTGAGTACCAGCGCTTCTGTTTTCGGCGAGGAAGGGGGGAGAGGAGGGAGGGGGGCAGGGGTAAAAGCCCTAGTGATACCATATTATGTTGTTTTCCAGTTGTGTTTACCATCTGTGTATGTAATTTTATTTCTCCGCTATGAACAGTATTTTTTTTTTATAGAGGTTGCCCTCTTTCTAGACCGACTGAAACTCAGTGAGTGATATGTAGTCATCATCAGTTGTCGTTAAGCACCATGCGGTGGAACAGTTTGCACCTCGGTGCTGGACGGGTATCATTGGCTGTTGTCATTTCTTGTAGATGAATGATGTCATCATTCCATCCTCTCTTTGGATGGCCCCATAATCGATCTTTGTAGGTTTAACGCTTATGTTGGTTAGAAGAATAACGTCATCAATGTTTCTCTCCTTAGATACCTCCATAAAAGAGATGACAAAATTCTTCTTCACATTCACCAGCTGTAAACTCCTGTGGAAAGTTCTGGCTGTTTGTCCACCTCTGAACTTTAGTATTTTTTCTCCAGAAGCTGAGTGTTGCGTGCACATCCGTTTAACAGACCTGACTTAATTGTATGCATATTTTTGGTTCCTTGCCTCAGGCAGATGCACTTCAACCTCGAAGGAAGACCCCAATTAGTAGATTCTTACAACATGCTTAAAAGGGAGGCGGTAAGTCTATTCTCCCCCCCCCCCCCCCCCCCCCCCCGCGCAATGCGGCCCTAGAACCTACAAAGGGAACAAACAAATTTTTTTTTTTTTATCTTCTCCTTCTCTGTAATTACAGTAAAAAAAAAAAGTTTTGTATATTTACAAAACATAAAAACACCTGGACATAAGTATACAACAGTGATACATTTAAAAAGTTGTATTTTGTTTAAAAAGATGTTTATTTCTGAAATCATCCATTACAAAACAGAAAGCATAAGATTGCAAGAAATTATTGGGTAACACAAATAAACCAACCCAGTACATTTGCATGGAGACTGGAAGAATCTGCATATAGCACCATGATATCAGAATACTTGTAATAAGCAAGACACTTTCAGGGGATCATGTTTGTGCATTTAATAACATAATTACAAAATAATAATATTCAGCTATTATCTCATTCAGTTCCAAGTAGCTCCTCGTTGGTTTCTTAGCGTCTACTCTTGTACATGACAGACTTTACTGATCTCTTTGTGCCTCACCCAGTTACTACATTATACCTCTTCAAACACCGCCCCAATTTTCCCTCTGATTCTGGTAGTTTCATATCCAGTGGCTCACAGAAACACTATTCACACGAGAATCCATAGAAACGAATCCTAGAAACCCCCTTTGTTCAACTTTTTTTAAAACACAGTTGTATTGTTTAGGCCACCCGATGGTTGAAAAGTAGCCTAAATCCAAAGAGAGTCGGTTTTTAAACACTATATAAAACTCCTTTATCTCCTGTTGTTATTATTTTAACTTTTTCCGACCCTAACATTTATTGAAGTTGAAAACTATTTAGGATATATGAGTTAATAAAGTAACATGTCTGGGACCGAAAACATTAAAACAGTCCCAAACATGCGATGCATGATCACCTTTTTTGTGTGAATTCCGACTATCATGTAACGTGTTTCCTTACTTCCTTAAATGTGGTTAGAATACACTATAAAATCTGGCTTCTCTAAGAGCCACATACACTATTTATCTTGCCACTTTGTAAGTAACCCACCTGTGATGTTCATACAGATTATTTCCTTAAATGTATGGAACTTCATGGGATCATATATGCTCTAAAAACTTAAACAAAGGTAATACATTCCAATACTCAAAGCAGGTTCTTCTGCACAGCCATATGTCCACAACTCTCTTACCAACTCTACTTAAACATTTTATCTGTGTGTCATTATTTCTTACTTTTTCTTTCATCTTTCAATGGAGCACAAGCAACTCACATGAAACCCTTATTATCATCTGTTAACCTCTATGTGATGTGAAAGTTAGCATCTAAAGTGATTCATAGTTAACATTTGTATGATTCACATGTTAACATCTGGATGTTTCACAAGTTAACATCTGTGTGGTTCCTATATAATGCCTGTGTGATTTATATTCTGTGTGGTTCACAATATCTGTAGGGTTCTTCAGTTACTGTCTGTGCGACTCATATATTAACATCTGTGTTGTTTGCATTCACCGGCTGTCAATTCTGGCGGAAAGATTCAATGTTTATCCATTTCTGGACATCAGCTTTATTCCAGGACCTGAGATTTGCATGTGCATCCGTTTGATAGATCGGGCTTATTTGTATGCAGCCTGCTAGTTCCTTGCCATTCAGGCAGATGCATTCCGACTTCAAAGGAAGACCCCCATTTAGTCGCCTCTTACGACATGCTTGCTGGGGAGGCAGCGGGTCTATTCTTGTTAGATCCCTGGATCACTCCTGACAGCACCATTTTCTTTACACCAGGTCATGATCTATTTGTGCTTCTGCTCTGCTCCCCTGCCCCCCAAAAGCTCATGAACACATCCAACATGTCAAGCAATAATTTACCGCCAAGCAATGCAGAATCAGTCAATATGTTTGCACGTTCCTTCCCCAACACACCTGAATCCCATGGAAAGAATATTCTAAGGACGCAAATTATCCAGGATAATATCCGCCATTATTTTACTAAACTCCTGTGCATTAGCAGTATCACTGGCCAATTCTGAAGCATAAAATCACATTTTAAAAGATCAAAACAAATACACTTAACATTATGAAATAAAAGGCTGTAGGTTTACATACCAAGTTCAATAAGCAAGATCATAAATACCATATGCTTTTAATCATTACACAAAAATAAATAAATTTGTTGATATGAAATACAGCGTCTTTATGTACTTTCTGAATGAATATCTGAAAGCAGATGCAAGTCTGTGTTTCTAAAAATGTTGCTTATAACAAGAAAGCATAACAAGCAATTATCAGGAAGATGTACATCCACTTCAGCACTTCACAAATTAACACCAGCCTTTTTATTTTTTTGGCCTGTTGTGTGGGTTTCAGACAATTTTACATTCAGTAGTTTACCATTGCTTTCTTAATGGTACAACATTCTCAACCTTGTTAAAATCAATGTAAAGCGGGCAGCTACCAAACTGGCTGTAGCTGACTTTAAGCTCTGGTTGTTGGTATGATAAAATTGCATTCACAATCTTTAAGCCAGAGACACCAGGAAGTGCTGAAGTTTAAAAAAATTTTTTAAATCTAAAACCAGTATGACAAATTTAATTGTGCTATCTAGATAATGAGTTAGCTCGGTAAGAGCCATATCAGCTGTAGTAACTCACAGCAGGCAAATCGTCAGCAAGTAAACAACAACAACAGTAAACTCAGTGACTATCAGAGGATGGGAGGTGAGTAAGCACAGTGTACCCTGTCAGTTAATGACTACTGTGATTCCCAGAAATAATCAGGCTTAACAGGGGAAAAAAGCATTGACATGATTATAAGCTGTAACCCAAATATAAGCTCTAATTAAACTTTCTGCCCCAGGAACTCTAAAAATGGACCATGAACCCTTGGATATCCATCCCCCCCCCCCTCTCCTCCCAACCATAAAAAAAAAAAAAAACAACACAGCCCATTATTTCCATTCAACTTTTCCGGGAATTGGAACCTAGCATAGATGCTGGGTTTGCAGTAACAAACTGGACAGTATTAACTGTTAATGTAGAGGACCTGTTTCCATATCTTGAGGCATAAACTAGGTAACAGTGCTAGTTCCACAAGTTTACTAATCGACCAGCACAGTCAATGATATAATCAAGATCATGTCAGAATTTTCAATTCTGTCAACACTTCTGGGTAAACATCTTAAATTAAGTCAATCTAGGAATGTCTGTGGCTTCAGTGTTGCAAATGTGCTTCCTAATTCCAAAATATCCAGTTCAATTCCAGTTGCAGCTGATTTGACAGAAGATGCTTTGCATTGATTTTAACAATGGTATGGAGTGCCAATCATTAAGGAAACAATTGCAAACTACTAAACATAAATCTGCCTAGTCAAACAACACAGCTCAAAAATGCTGGAGGTGGTTCTGCAAAAATCTGTAAAGGATGTGCAACTAACTTTTGATCTGGGAGTACAGATCAATTAAAAAAAAAAAAAAATTAGTTAAGAATAATATTAGGGTTAAAAGCGAGGGGGGGGGGGGGGGGGGGGGGAGAGAGAGAACCTGAATGTATGCTTAAATGAATTAAGATTTTAGTGAAAAACTCTTGAACTGGAATGATATCTTCCTGTCATTTCTGCAGATTGTTTAGCAGTTTATAACCACCATCTGTGAGAAGCCACAGTCACAAAGAAAACACTAGGGTCTTAGACTCTTACACATTTTCTGGTGGTTTGGGTGCATCAAGGAGCATAAGCTTTGTTCGAATTTGAAATAATAATAGTAGTAATAATAACAACGATGATGTGCTGAATAGTAAATATCAGAAACAATATGAAACGTAAAACCAAATACTTAAAAAGAGAACAATACATGATTGGGGACAGGGCAGCTTAAACGCCTGAAACATTTTCTGAAAATAGGTGGCTAAGCCCCAGGTTCAAGTGTGACTCACCTCCACCAGACTTAAACAGTCAACTAATACCTACAGACACAACAGATGCTGAAATGTCTTGGGTATAGTGTGAACTATATAGCTTGCTGTAGACTGTTTGCATGTAACCAAGCCTGGACACAACTAATGGATATCAGCATTTAGAAATAAGATCAGCAATATACAGTACAGTAACTGAGTGTATCAAGAACACCCACACCTGCACAGGACTGTAGGCGACACCAGGTTGGTGTAGCCATTACTGATGCCCTCAATATAACTTCTCTGGAGACTGAACAGGGTATCTAGTCTTGCCCTGTTGGTCTGCCACCAGCAATGAGACTCTTTTAGTCTTACTGAGTCAAACCCTCAGATTCAGTTGGTCTGCCACCAGCAATGAGACTCTTTTAGTCTTACTGAGTCAAACCCTCAGATTCAGTTGGTCTGCCATCCAAATGGAGATCTTATGACCTCAGAGTGTCAAACCTTTCAGGTAGCAGCCTGGAGGGGATCAACAGCATGCAAAAACAGGATAGAGAAGAGAATGTATAGAAAATCTTGCATATCTCATGTAAACATTTTCAGAATCAACAAACTAAATACTTATTTTAAAGACAGTCTACAGTATTATTAAGACTTATGAATGAATGAATAGGTCAAGAACTGATATTTTTATACACCAATCAGCACTAATCGATGTTGTGATTAACACCATGCCAGCCCCTTTACTTCCCAGCATACTCCCCAGTACTTAGGCTGGGTCAACCTGGGAGGCAACATCAATTATAACAAGAAAAACAAATCTGCCTCGATGCTGATTCAAACCAAAGACATCTGAATCTGAACCAGTAGGCAGGTGCCTTGCCATGAAAGCTCAGAGAAATGGAAGCATTATTCCTGCATTAATTCTCAGAACTGAGGTTCCCATTTCAGGAACAAACTGGATTGTTGCTTGGTGATCTATAAACACTTGACCTTGACTAAAAGTGCTGAGGATCAGAACTGTGTCTGAGAGTTTTCTGCCCAGGTAACTCCCGTAGGATATGGTCATAACTGACAGTTGACCAAATTATGACAATTTTGTGATAGACAATGTAAATATGTCACAACGTTGCAGCTATCAAACAGCAGGTGGTTAATCTTTTGGGTATCAAGGAACACATCAGGTGCAGTTCCTTTTCATTCTAGTGAAACTATGTCATTTCTCACAATTACTAGTTAATAAACCAGTTTTCTAATGGAATTAATTTACATTCTGTTAAAACTATAGTTTTATGTGCAATTATTCCTGCAACTGGCAAAATTTAATAATTTGATGATGCAGCTGACAATCTTTGATAAACAGCATAGTTTCTGCCAGTACTGTCTGTCCTTATCTCTTTAGTGTAGGCAAAAGAAGGAGGGAAAAAAAGTGGGGTGGGGGGCGGGTCTTTAAGCCTGTGGATTCAGGGCTGCATAGCTAGTGCTGTCTCCATGGACTGCATAGGTTAGGATTTTATTTTTCCCCCCAACAGAAAAACTTTTCAAGGAATTGAACCGAGAACCCCCCCCCCCCCCCCCCCCCCCCCCCCCCCCCCCTTTTACCCCGTCTGAGAGCCCAGCATTTTAACTGTTGGCCAGTAATGACTTACAATTGCTAAAAAAAATGAAGCCAACACCTAATGCATACCTATTTGCTGTTGTGAATAACTGTAACTGACATCATCAGGAAGAAACTTGTTTGGTGCATGAAAAGAAAACTGGTTAATTAAACCTGGGTAAAAATTTGCAATATGCAGCAACTGACGTCATCAACAGCAGCACAGTTCTGGCTGCAAATACATTATAATCCTGGCTAATAAATCAAGTAAGGTTGTAATACAATCATCATTCATGTTCAAAGCAACAAGGAACAAACCTCAGGGGTAGGCACTGTGGCAGTAATAGGCCATCAAAAAGTAGTCAGTATTCTCTGGCAAATATGGAATGGTATTGCATAGTCCCTTGGCAGAGTCTGAAGAGCTCTCATCCAAGTCTGTTTACATCTGATGACAGTTTATCTGTGAGTGGCCACCATAAAAAAGCCAAAGAGGTATGTGATCATTTAACCCAGAGTTTCCAATTTGGTGGTCTGCGGACCTCCATAACAAATTTGAGGAGTTTATGATATCACTTACTAGAAAAAAAAAAGGGGGAAAAAATCTGTATAATAACACAATCTATTTGTGATTCTAATATTTATGAATAATAAGTTCTCAGAAACTGAAATATTTTGGCCATATAAAGTGCCATGGTGGACTGTAAATATTAGCAGAAGGCATGTTACCAGGAAAGAAGGACAGGGACTGACCAGAACAAAAGTGAGCACAGGATATAAGTGGGGTAGGATAGTGCATGAAGCAAGAGAACTGGTGACAAACTGAGATTCTTTCAGGCAGACTGTGAAGATGTTCTGCAAAGGACCTGCTACATGATGATGATAAGCGCTTCTGTATGATGATTAAAAAGCATGCTGTCTCTGGCAGACCTTCACAAATTAGAGGAGGGCAGGTCTTAGTTAACTCATTCACTACCAAGAAGCTTTCCACAAATTTCTAGGTTTTCACTGACAAGAGATACTTTTCTGAACACCCCCCCCCCCTTTCCCAATAGTTACATTACTTTAGTAGTAAGACTACTACTAAATCCTTTCTAAGGTTGTCATCACACCTGGACGTAATGTAGGAACCAGATTCCTGCAGCTATAGACACTGAGAAAAGGCAGAGATAAATCAGCAGTGATGCCCAAAAAACGTCATCATCTACACAGATGGGTCCATGAAATGTTGGTCAAGGTCGGCATGGGCATAGGCAGTACAAAGGATGGGAAACAAAAAAAAGATGGGGCTTAACTACGTCAAGCATGACCACAGAGATAACTGCTGCTTCCAGAGCACTAGCATGGACAGCACAACAAGCAGTCACACATGCAATAACAGAATCAGACTTAATGAGAATGGCAACAGGTAGTATGGGCCTTGCGTGGGTAAAAAGCATTAGAAAGTTGCACTTGGCTTCGCTCACCTGGATCTAAGCACCTGGCCATGCTGGTGTGAGAGTAGCCCAACTGACAAGCAATGCATCAACGCATGTGGAAGAAGCATGGCAGAGCAGATATTATCAACCCTGTATGGACTAGGTTAGTGGATAATGACAAATCTTTGACACTAACATGACTGTGTGACATAGGTGTAAAGCAGTTCGAGGAAAAGATAGGAGACACCAGCTCCTCAAGGGAACAATTAGTGGAGGTACCTTGAAGTGGCAGCTGCATCGGAGGACTGACCACACTTGGTAATGCTCAATATGCAGCGACATCGATTGTGATAACATTAATACCAACATACTCCGCTTTAGTTTTACTTTAATTAACCCTTTTCTCCCAGTGTTAATATTTTAATTTTCCATACCCAAACATTTATAAGTTAAAGTAACAACTTCTTACTAAAGAACGGATAAGAGTAACACCTGCTTGATACTGAAAGAGTTACCTGTCTGGGTACCAAGGACCGCATCATGTGCAGAAATATATTGAATGTAAATGTCCTCTGGTACGGCAACAGTTAACATGTGAGAAGCAGATCAAGACAAGGTAGATTTCAAGTTGAATATTTTAACAATCAAATTTTTAAAAAAAAAGTAGGGGGGGGGGGGGAGGAAGGTGCATCCAGTATATATTGCTAGCTTTATTTCTTGAACAGACCAGACAGCACTCAACACTTCCCAGAACATTGGCAGTTACCCATTTGTAGCTGTTGGTGGTTTGGGCATTGCAAATTCACTTCATGATTCCAGCTGCGGGTGCTTTGGCTACAGACCAACTTGAGTTTGGTTTTCACTGTGGTATCGAGGGCTGACAATTCATACAGAAATGGCAAACTACTGAACGCAAAAATCACCTAAAGAAATCATAAACAGCTGTGTTATTTCGGCAAAATTCAGTAAAGGATATGCAACAAACTTTATATTTTTATAAATTTTACACTGGTTCGACCTACAAGCGTGTCAATTAACAAATTATTCACTGTGATGTGGATTCAAACCAATGATTACCAGGCTTGCAAAATAATTACTGCAGCCTTTATTTATAACAACTGTTTACACTGGAAATAAATTAAAAAAAGGGGAGTTCAAATTCACCATGTATTGATTATCTGCGGACATTTTAAAATCAACTTCCGGCTGGTTTTATGGTGGCAGTCACAGGCATACATCTATCTAGTCTGCCATTTCTGATATCTTTGTTTTCTTTTATATGTTCACAAACACCAGTTCAACAAACATTTCAACACACAGTTATTCTGTTTACCAACCAGTTGTTTGTTGTCGACCGACAAACAAGCTGCAAAACACAACAGATTTATTTACTACAATAAGTAAGAACACTCATACCTACCTCGATTATATGGACCACAATTTTAACACATATCAGATACAATATTGAGCACAATTAACTACTCTGAAATTTAAAAGTTTAAAACTAGTGCCATATACTCCATTTCACCATCCACAGTAAGTGTGAATAAAAATAAAGAAATATTTCACAGGTATTTTACATTGTCGCATTGCATGATGTGCTTGATTAAAAGTATTATCACTCCCCTCTTTGTGTTTTGTTTGCATTTTAATTGTCTACATCAGCCATCACCTACACCACTTCAGTTAATACGAACAATTGGCAATATCAAATAGATACTCCAAACATTCTGTTCTGTTAAAATGAGGTAAGACTGTATAAAACTGTAGCAGCCATGTTCTGCAAAGGAGAACTGTATCTCATGAAACAATCAATCCTCAGTATCATACAGCTGTTCCCGCCCTTCTGTCCGTTAAAATAAGGGTATGAGTGCATATAAATTTGTGGCAGCCATCTTCTGTACTGGAGCAAACAAGTCAACTTACATCTCATAACAGTGAATGACGGGCACATTTACAGATGCAAGAAAATAGTAAGCATGAGTTTGGTGACAGCAACAATATGAGAATGTATCGAGCGAAAACACATTATAACAGCTTAAATGAAATGTCACACTCGGCATCTAGTTCAAATCATGTCAGAGATGATGTGAGGTAGGCAGATATTAGGGCAATGTTATTGAACACTACTTATGATTGGGGTAACCACCTATAGCAAAATGAATATTGTTTTAAAATCTCAAGGTCACAGGCTGCACCAGGAGATTATACAGGAACTACATTTGGAAAATCAGTCTTTGATGGTTGACGATATAATTTCTCTGATATTGTGTTTAAGGGATGAAATCCAACTGATCTGTTGAAAAACATGGTCAATAAAATAGTCCAGCTAACAGAATGATCAAATGAACAGTTTCACTAATATATTGACCAATGAAACATTCTGACCAAATAGTTGACAGATGTTATAGCCTAAAAGTTTAAATTTAGCCCTTGTGTTGCAGAACCAACCGAATAATTGTGTGGATGTAAAAAACACAATGTTTTAAAATACATGTACTGATAACCAATTTGATGGTGTCCGTTTCCCCCCCCCCCACCATGCATCTGTCGTTAAAAGGGCAGTAGGCTAGTTGTGTTTCAAGCTGCAATATCTGAATCTTTCAGTTCAACAGATCTGATTTCAGCAAACTGCAAATTAGTTGCCTTTCATAACATACTTGTTAGGGGATGGTGGGTATATTATTCACCCCCACTTGTTGGGGGATGGTGGGCCTATTGTTCACCCCCACTTGTTGGGGGATGGTGGGCCTATTGTTCACTCTCACTTGTTGGGGGATGGTGGGCCTATTGTTCACTCTCACTTGTTAAGGGATGGTGGGTCTATTGTTCACTCTCACTTGTTAGGGGATGGTGGATCTATTGTTCACTCCCACTTGTTAGGGGATGGTGGGTCTATTGTGCACTCTCACTTGTTAAGGGATGGTGGGTCTATTGTTCACTCTCACTTGTTAGGGGATGGTGGATCTATTGTTCACTCCCACTTGTTAGGGGATGGTGAGTCTATTGTTCACTCTCACTTGTTAGGGGATGGTGGTTCTATTGTTCTCTCACTTGTTAAGGGATGGTGGGTCTATTGTTCACTCTCACTTGTTAAGGGATGGTGGGTCTATTGTTCACTCTCACTTGTTAGGGGATGTTGGGTCTATTGTTCACTCCCACTTGTTAGGGGATGGTGGGTCTATTGTTCACTCCCACTTGTTAGGGGATGGTGGGTCTATTGTTCACTCTCACTTGTTAAGGGATGGTGGGTCTATTGTTCACTCTCACTTGTAAACTTCCTCCCATAATACCAAATGTTCCACTTAAACCTTACAACGACTGTCCCCCTTGGCTTGAGGATAGCCTACCAACAGTCAGAACCACTGTAACAGGGATCTCCAAATCATCAATGAGCAGCACTGATATGAAATCAACTTCAGAAGGAGAGATCAATAGACTTTATCCACACCAGAAATGGATTCAAGTGTATACAGATGGTTCAGCCAAGAGAGCAGTAAGAGACAAGAGGAGGAGGAATATACATAGAATGCCCAAATGGTTTAAAAATCAACCAGGCTGTACCAACAGGTTCATATTCCTCCAATTACAGAGCAGAGGCAGAAGCACTTCTAGGGGCATGTTCTTTCCTGAATGGACAACAGCACAGCAAATATAGCAGAGTGGTCTTTCTGACTGATGCTATGTCAGTTCTACAAGCAATTGTTAACCTAAAAGACACTCAGCTTGTAGACTTGATGCAACAGTTGATTTACTTAGGCTCTTCAGTTGAACAATCTGTACATGGATTCCAGGTCATTGTGGCTTGGAAGGCAATGCAATACAGATTGGCCAGAAGCGGCAGTGACATGGTACAACCAAATAATGACTTAACCCATCAAGAGACGAAAACATTATTACAATCTAGTATCCAAGAAAGGTGGCTGGATACCCACACCAGATTTTCTCCCCAAGACTCATTTCATCGCCTCTCTAGAGATGGACAGTGTATTATATTCAGACTAAGGACTGGGCACAACAGATTTCGTCAACATATGTTCAAATTTTTCGGTGTAGGAAACACGGAGACGTGTCCCTGCAGCGTGGCACCCGAAAATGCTGAGCATGTGCTCCAACACTGTCAACTGTATGCTGACAACAGAGACGCAATCTGGCCTGTTCCAACCACACTGAAGACAAAACTGTATGGTACACGAGAGGATATGGATTGCACGATAGCTTTCATAAAGGCTACCGGCCTCCTGATTTAAGTTTTCTGACAGAAGGATCGAAGAAGAAGAACTCCCACTTGTTAAGGGATGGTGGTTTTATTGTTTACTCTCACTTGTTAAGGGATGGTGGGTCTACTGTTCACTCTCACTTGTTAGGAATTGGTGGTTCTATTGTTCACTCTCACTTGTTAAGGGATGGTGGTTTTATTGTTCACTCTCACTTGTTAGAGGATAGTGGGTCTATTGTTCACCCTCACTTGTTAAAGGATGGGGGGTCTATTGTTAACTCTCACTTGTTAGGGGATGGTGGTTCTATTGTTCACTCTCACTTGTTAAGGGATGGTGGGTCTACTGTTCACTCTCACTTGTTAGGAATTGGTGGTTCTATTGTTCACTCTCACTTGTTAGGGGATGGTGGATCTATTGTTCACTCCCACTTGTTAGGGGATGGTGGGTTTATTGTTCACCCTCACTTGTTAGGGGATGGTGGGTCTATTGTTCACCCCCACTTGTTAAGGGATGGTGGTTTTATTGTTTACTCTCACTTGTTATATACAAATTTTGGGCAACATTTCTGTTGTATAGAGAACTTTGTGTGTGTGTATTGCTGTATAAGTAATACAGGTAATATATTTTATTATATAGTAACATGTTTACTGTATGTACAATACATCTGTTGCATAACTGATATAGGTAACAAATTTGTTGTATGGTGAACATGTTTGCTGTATATGCAATAAAGGTAACACATTTGTTGTACAGATTAACACGTATGTTGTGACATTGTTCTGCCAGGTAAGAACTGCAACAGCATGCAAAGAAAAACAGATAATTTGGCAAATATAGCATCAAGGGTATTTAGCATTCACTGGTTAAAATTCTGGCAGAAAGTTCTGGTTGTTCATCCACTTCTGTACTTTGGTCTTGTTCCAGAGCCTGTATTTTGCAGGCTGATTTATTTTACTGATCTGGCTTGATTGTACGCAATCCACACAGGAACTGGAACCCACACAGTGGAAACCAGTAATGAAAAGTCAAATATAATATTGTGAAGACAATAACAGGTCAAGCAGAAGTAAAACAAACAGTAATTAACGATAGTTTTACAAAAAACAAAAAAAAAGTTATGTATTTTCAATTCCAAGGTTATTATAGTTGAAACATATGCCAGTGAAAGCTGAAGACCCACTGAAGAGAGAATGAAAGTTAAATGCATTCAAAAACAAATGTCTGAGGAAACTGACCAACATCGATTTTGGACGAGTTTGAGACTGGTGAAGAAATAAGAGTAATGTCTGGACAACCGCTTCTATCATCAATTAAACAACAACAAGATGGCAACACACTGGGCACATCATTAGAGGAAATGGAAAGAGAATCACAAAACATGCACTAAAAGGAGAAACAAATGACTAAGGAAATGAGGATGTCCAAGGAAAACCCTGAGACGAAGGTTGTTGAGAGAGGCCAAAGGGGCTGGAGTGGATTCTACGCGTGATATAAAAAATGACTGCACAAAGTATAATGGTATGTAGGACTAGACTGTGAGCCACATGTGACGTTTAACAACACATCAGGTTGATAATGATAATGAACATGTCTGTTGTATATGCATATATAGTAACAAGTTTGTTGTATATGTAACAGGTTGGTTGCATAGATAACATGTTTGTTGTATAAATACACTGGTAACACTTCTGTTGTATAAGTATACTGGTATTATTATCACAAGACTGGCCATATGTTTTTTTAAAGAGTGCCTAACTTCTTTCTTTTCTCTAGTACTGTTCTGTCTTTCAGGGTCAGGTTTTGAACAGGCACCGGGAGCGAGTCTTGGTATGTGTTAGGTAGATGTTGCTATTTAGGCCCTCAGAGATTCGAACTATCCACCTGTGTGGTCCAACTAGAGTTCTGCCTAACTAGTATAATTTAATCAATGATTGCATATTTTAGGTGAATAATAAAAAAATTTAAAAAAAGGCAATCTAAGGTAAGAGCACTGACTTCCAAGTTTGATGCCATGTGGATCAGCTCTTGCAGCAACATGACTAGCCACCTGGTGAAACCCTGACAGAGTAGAAGCTCTGTCTCTCCAACAACGACCCTCAAGGATCTAACTAGACTTCCGGTCCCAGGCAACAAGTGATGTGTTCATGGCTGTTGCCCTTACACTGATTAATGTTATCTGATTTACTTTGTTTGACATCTTGAAACAGTATTGTTGTCGGCACCTCTACGTCTTTGAAGACAATAGTGTTATACTTGTGTCGCCCACGCACTATGATCTCTCTCTCTCTCTCTCAGCCTTATTTACTTCAAAGGAAATGTAACACCAATTTATTTGGAACAATGCCTGCTGAGCATTATCCTGCCTGACCTAAATTATATTATTATTTCACATCCCTGTAGCAGTCACCCGTGGGTCAGTATCCTTACCTAACTTCAAACAGAAACACACAATGTGCACAAGTTGTGTGTGTGTCTGATACACTAACACGACAATCGAAATGCACCACAATGTACTCAGGTAAAAGCAATATAGATAACTGTCAATGCAGGCTGGGATTTTGAAAGGAAATCACAGAAGTAAGATGTTGATACTAACTCAAATGTAACTTTCTTTTTGTTACAATCAAATGTTACCGCTCAAAGTGTAACTACCCAGCCGATATATGCCCTCTCTGAAGTCAAGCCAGGAAAAATTATAATTAACTTCAATGGGAATTGTCAGTAAAAGTACCTTAGCATCAGAGGATTAGGTAGGCATAGATGCTGATTGTGATAATGTAACAACCACTCTGCCCAAAACTACATGTGTAGAGGAGTGTTTGTGTGGGTGGACGTATCAGTGTGGCAAAAAGACTAAGAGTCAGAGCAAGAAAGAACTAGGTATAAAATTTGGCTGAAGGAACAGGTTTCAAAAAGGCAAGCATCAAGTCCATTGCATCTGACTGACAGAAATGAGAAGAGAGCTGTTCAGATAGTCAACAGCAAACTGGTCATCCAAAGACACACGTGTATGTGATTAAGCTGATGATGATTGTGTGTGTGTAGGGGGATGAGGATCACAGTCAACGACAAACTGATGACCCAACGACACATGGTGTTTTGGGAGATGAGGATCACACAGTCAACAACAAACTGATGATCCAACGACACATGGTGTTATCGGAGATGAGGATCACACAGTCAACAACAAACCGATGACCCAACGACACATGGTGTTTTGGGAGATGAGGATCACACAGTCAACAACAAACTGATGATCCAACGACACATGGTGTTTTGGGAGATGAGGATCACACAGTCAACAACAAACCGATGACCCAACGACACATGGTGTTTTGGGAGATGAGGATCACACAGTCAACAACAAACTGATGACCCAATGACACATGGTGTTATCGGAGATGAGGATCACACAGTCAACAACAAACTGATGACCCAACGACACATGGTGTTATCGGAGATGAGGATCACACAGTCAACGACAAACTGATGACCCAACGACACATGGTGTTATCGGAGATGAGGATCACACAGTTAACAACAAACTGATGACCCAACGACACATGGTGTTATCGGAGATGAGGATCACACAGTCAACGACAAACTGATGACCCAACGACACATGGTGTTATCGGAGATGAGGATCACACAGTCAACGACAAACTGATGACCCAACGACACATGGTGTTATCGGAGATGAGGATCACACAGTCAACGACAAAACTGATGACCCAAAGACACATGGTGTTATCGGAGATGAGGATCACACAGTCAACAACAAACCGATGACCCAACGACACATGGTGTTTTGGGAGATGAGGATCACACAGTCAACAACAAACTGATGATCCAACGACACATGGTGTTATCGGAGATGAGGATCACACAGTCAACAACAAACCGATGACCCAACGACACATGGTGTTTTGGGAGATGAGGATCACACAGTCAACAACAAACTGATGATCCAACGACACATGGTGTTTTGGGAGATGAGGATCACACAGTCAACAACAAACTGATGACCCAATGACACATGGTGTTATCGGAGATGAGGATCACACAGTCAACAACAAACTGATGACCCAACGACACATGGTGTTATCGGAGATGAGGATCACACAGTCAACGACAAACTGATGACCCAACGACACATGGTGTTATCGGAGATGAGGATCACACAGTCAACGACAAACTGATGACCCAACGACACATGGTGTTATCGGAGATGAGGATCACACAGTCAACGACAAAACTGATGACCCAAAGACACATGGTGTTATCGGAGATGAGGATCACACAGTCAACAACAAACCGATGACCCAACGACACATGGTGTTTTGGGAGATGAGGATCACACAGTCAACAACAAACTGATGATCCAACGACACATGGTGTTATCGGAGATGAGGATCACACAGTCAACAACAAACTGATGACCCAACGACACATGGTGTTTTGGGAGATGAGGATCACACAGTCAACAACAAACTGATGACCCAACGACACATGGTGTTATCGGAGATGAGGATCACACAGTCAACAACAAACTGATGACCCAACGACACATGGTGTTATCGGAGATGAGGATCACACAGTCAACAACAAACTGATGACCCAACTACACATGGTGTTATCGGAGATGAGGATCACACAGTTAACAACAAACTGATGACCCAACGACACATGGTGTTATCGGAGATGAGGATCACACAGTCAACGACAAACTGATGACCCAACGACACATGGTGTTATCGGAGATGAGGATCACACAGTCAACGACAAACTGATGACCCAACGACACATGGTGTTATCGGAGATGAGGATCACACAGTCAACGACAAAACTGATGACCCAAAGACACATGGTGTTATCGGAGATGAGGATCACACAGTCAACAACAAACCGATGACCCAACGACACATGGTGTTTTGGGAGATGAGGATCACACAGTCAACAACAAACTGATGATCCAACGACACATGGTGTTATCGGAGATGAGGATCACACAGTCAACAACAAACTGATGACCCAACGACACTTGGTGTTTTGGGAGATGAGGATCACACAGTCAACAACAAACTGATGACCCAACGACACATGGTGTTATCGGAGATGAGGATCACACAGTCAACGACAAACTGATGACCCAACGACACATGGTGTTATCGGAGATGAGGATCACACAGTCAACAACAAACTGATGACCCAACGACACATGGTGTTTTGGGAGATGAGGATCACACAGTCAACAACAAACTGATGACCCAATGACACATGGTGTTTTGGGAGATGAGGATCACACAGTCAACAACAAACTGATGACCCAATGACACATAGTGTTTTGGGAGATGAGGATCACACAGTCAACAACAAACTGATGACCCAACAACACATGGTGTTTTGGGAGATGAGGATCACAGTCAACAAAAAACTGATGACCCAACGACACATGGTGTTTTGGGAGATGAGGATCACAGTCAACAACAAACTGATGACCCAATGACACATGGTGTTACAGGAGTATGATAATGATGTTTGAGAGTGTGTAGGGGGACGAGGATCACAGTCAACGACAAACTGATGACCCAACGACACATGGTGTTACAGGAGTAAGATAATGATGTGTGAAAGTGTGTAGGGGGATGAGGATCACACAGTCAACAACAAATTAATAAGCCGACAACACATGGTGTTACAGGAGTAAGATAACGATGTGTGAAAGTGTGTAGGGGGATGAGGATCACACAGTCAACAATAAATTAATAAGCCGACAACACATGGTGTTACAGGAGTAAGATAACGATGTGTGAAAGTGTGTAGGGGGATGAGGATCACACAGTCAACAATAAATTAATAAGCCGACAACACATGGTGTTACAGGAGTAAGATAATGATGTGTGAAAGTGTGTAGGGGGATGAGGATCACACAGTCAACAACAAATTAATAAGCCGACAACACATGGTGTTACAGGAGTAAGATAACGATGTGTGAAAGTGTGTAGGGGGATGAGGATCACACAGTCAACAACATACTAATAAAAATAAGTAAACAAATAAGCAACTCAAAGCAACAAGTTTCAAAATGTAAACTTATCACCAAGAAAAGATATCAGCAGTAGAAATAAAATCTATAAGAACAAATAATGGTATATAAAATAACTTAATTTGGTAATATTTTTTTTACGCCTGCCACACTGATAAAAACAACAAAAACACTGAACACTGGAATATAAACATAACATTCACTCTCTACTACAATAAACATAAAAATCTGTCTTTATGAAAGAGATATCTACATCCAAATTATAAACAAATCATTAATTATAATGAGAAAGACAAAATATTACAAAGTATGAAGCAGTTTATCAATTTACTGAAGACTGTAGCTCCCCTCAAAATGACACTGTGAGTGAAAATATTTTCAACTTTAAAGCTAGGACTCACTTTCTGATGTGTGACCAGCGCTGGGGTAATCAATAAACTTGAACAGTGACGAATTTAATGATATACATTAACCAGGGCCTAACAAACACTATGTATTAGGTGACTTATGCTGTGACCCTGTGACCTCTATCACCAAGGCTTAAGGAAAAATTTGGCATCAACTTGCCTTGAAAAAAGCCATTGGTGTCATAAGGAAACCTCCCCTAATTGCTATTTCCACTACTATAGCCATATCCCAGTCTATCAAACACTGTGCAGTCGCACAACAGAACCAACAACATTTAACTGTACTTTCTGAGAACAGGTCGCTGCATACATGGCCATAAATCAGCATTTATAGGGTTATGTCACAACTGGAAGTGAACCAGATTTAGCGATAAGGTGAAGTCCCAGAGTCTAACACTAACGTAACAGTGGTGGAACACTCATGAACAGTCCCAGAGTCTAACACTAACGTACAGTGGTGGAACACTCATGAACAGTCCCAGAGTCTAACACTAACGTAACAGTGGTGGAACACTCATGAACGCACAGCAAACAAATACTGCACAAGAACATTTCACATCAAAGGCAGCCATCATAAAGAATGTTCACAGTGTAAACCAAAGAGTCTCCACACACTCAACCGATAACATATAAATGCTAGTGAAGATTAAACAAAAGCAAGAAATAATTTATATATTTAGCAAAATTACATGAAAGTAAGCTTTGTCAGACACAGCTACTATTTATATATTTAACATTAATCTTCTGATACTCTTGGTGTTTACTATTATTATAAACTATAATGTTTTAGTTTCTTAAATATGACATCGGGGGACTCTAGGCTTAACTATTCATTATTTAGCAGTAATTTGGTGAAATGCGCTGAGAACTAGCACTCAATCTCACTTAAATTTCCGGAACAATTAACTATCCTGACTCTTTATTGTTCAGTCTTTTCACAATTATGTTTCAGGTTTCCGGAACAATAAACTAACCTGACTCTTATCATTCAGTCTTTTCACAATTATGTTTCAGGTTTCCAGAAAAAAATGATATTTACAAACTCAACCACTGTAGCTATTACCATAAAGCCTGTCTTCAGTGTGAATATGAAAGAACATAATATGATATGTGTATAGTATTCACAATTTAGACAGAATATGTGAAAGATAGAAAGGAAGTGTTATATGTGCATAGTTTTCAGGTGATATAACCACTACTAACGTTATAGTGTCCACACGTATAATGTCAAGTGTTTCGTTAGGAGTGTTCCCTTGACTTCTTCATTTCAGAGTCTAACCTGCTAATGAGTCTGTCCTGATAAACCTGATGTCATAAGGAAATCAGGGTTGGAGACCCAACAGCTTCAGAACCGCTGTCGCTGGAGTTTCGCTGAACTTGGCTGGAACAGGACATGCTTGTGATGATGCAGCACTGCTGGATGCTGAAGATGAACTCCAGCTGCTCCCTCTCCTTTCACTTTTATTGCTGCAGAAGGCTCTTTACAGAGTGACCTGCAAGATGATTGCCCCTCTCCTGCTGCAGCCGGCTCTGTTCAGCTTCCAGTTTTTCAGTTTCCTAGAGAACATGAAGAGAAAAACTGATTACAGACTTCTCATGTTGATGACACAGGTTTTTGAAGTAAATAAAACCATATTTTATAAACTGACTAGGACTCCATTAACTTTTTTGACATCACAATTATTTAGGTAATGAATAATAAACTTTTTATAAACTGATTAGTGACTTTGGTTAAACTATTCAACTATGAAGACATACAAATGATTCAGGTAATTAATTATGTGAATGTGCATGCAAGTATGAGGTGTGCATGCATGCTTTAGAAAAAAAAAAATTATGAATAGGCAACTGAAGATATGACCTAATACTGTGAATATTTAAGAGGTGAGCCAGCAATGAAAGAAAACATGACAATCACAGAAGCTGTACCACCAACATGAAAAATGACTAAAACCAAAGATACAAAATAGATTGATAAAATTAAAGGACTGTAATTTATCTGCAGGTACATGTGTGTCCACCTGAATAAATCAATTCTTTTCTCTGTATCTATCATGGTTTTATACTGTAGGGAATATCAATGGGAAAATACACGCAGAAGGCTGTGCCTTAAAATACTCTTTCAGAGGCAAATGTCATTCAAACTATTATATGGTCAATATCAGGTTATCAGTATCTCCTTGTAGTCAGCATTCACCGGCTGTAAACTCCGGCAGAAGGTTCTGGTTGTTTGTCTACTTTTAGACTTTTGTCTTATTTTAGAACCTGAGTGTTGCGTGCACATCCATGTGACAGATCTAGCTTATCTGTATGCAGTCTGTTCATTATTTGCCACTCAAGTAGATGCACTCCAACTTCAATGGAAACCCTCCCCTCACCCCCTCCTTAACTAGCTCTCTTATGACATGCTTGTAGGAAAGGTAGTGGGTCATCTATTCCTATTTTCCCTAGGGCCCCAGAATCCACACAGACATTCCAGTGACAAATATAGACAATACAATTAATTAGCAAAAAATCATAATAACATGTCTAAGAAGAGCTGCCAGAGACAGGTTAAAGTTAAAAATGAAGAAAAGAACTGAAACTAATTATACAAATTCTAAAACAACAATATATGAAATGGTTTGGCCATCTGACGACAATACCCTCGTACAGGCTACCAAAAAAGTTGCAATGAAAAAAGATAATGAGCACAAAGCAAGGTTAACGCCAAACAAATTATGGAATGTTATCTCGAAGAATGACCTTAGAAAAATAAAGACCAACTTATACAGCAGACAAAAAAAAGAGTAGACAAAAGATCATTGCCGTCTTCCTCAACATTTAACTAAGGTAACTGAAGGAAGACAGGGTAAAGAGGAAGAAGAAGAAGAAGAGGAGGTAGACTTATTCTGAATAAGCAACTAAATGGCAAGTTTACTTACCTCTAACAGTTCATTAGTGTGATCCACTCTCCTCTGACGACATTTGGCAGCTGCAACTTTGTTTCGTTCTCTGCGAACCCTCCGCCTCTCTTCTTCCTCTGGAGGAAGCTGAATGTGAGGAACAAACATGAGTCTCAGTTGTAAATACAACCAACAATAACACAAGAAGGTCTCAACTCCACATTCTTTGTTTTTTTCTTTAACCTGTCTTAGTTGTAAATACAACCAACAATAACACAAGAAGGTCTCAACTCCACATTCTTTGTTTTTTTCTTCAACATGTCTTAGTTGTAAATACAACCAACAATAACACAAGAAGGTCTCAACTCCACATTCTTTGTTTTTTTCTTTAACCTGTCTTAGTTGTAAATACAACCAACAATAACACAAGAAGGTCTCAACTCCACATTCTTTGTTTTTTTCTTTAACCTGTCTTAGTTGTAAATACAACCAACAATAACACAAGAAGGTCTCAACTCCACATTCTTTGTTTTTTTTCTTTAACCCTGTCTTAGTTGTAAATACAACCAACAATAACACAAGAAGGTCTCAACTCCACATTCTTTGTTTTTTTCTTCAACCTGTCTTAGTTGTAAATACAACCAACAATAACACAAGAAGGTCTCAACTCCACATTCTTTGTTTTTTTCTTTAACCTGTCTTAGTTGTAAATACAACCAACAATAACACAAGAAGGTCTCAACTCCACATTCTTTGTTTTTTTCTTCAACCTGTCTTAGTTGTAAATACAACCAACAATAACACAAGAAGGTCTCAACTCCACATTCTTTGTTTTTTTCTTTAACCTGTCTTAGTTGTAAATACAACCAACAATAACACAAGAAGGTCTCAACTCCACATTCTTTGTTTTTTTCTTTAACCTGTCTTAGTTGTAAATACAACCAACAATAACACAAGAAGGTCTCAACTCCACATTCTTTGTTTTTTTCTTTAACCTGTCTTAGTTGTAAATACAACCAACAATAACACAAGAAGGTCTTAACTCCACATTCTTTGTTTTCTTCAACATGCCAAGACTGTAAGTTTCGTTGCAGAAATCAATCACAAACTACACACACACATATACACAAAAAAGAAAGTAGAAGGGTGAACCCAAAACCAGTGACAGATGGGAGTAAGACAATCACTGAAGACAAGAAGAAAGCAGAACATTTCAATCATTATTTTGCCTCAGTTAACAGAGCAGGTAAGCTGTCAGAACTCGATAGAACACAGCTTTCTCAGTTGAAGAAACAAGAGAGAGCTCCAACAGCCAGCGACTCCCTTTTTGAAAATGAATTTAGCATGGATGAATTAGAGCAAGCCCTGAAGAAATTAAAACCTAGAAAATCTCCAGGCCCAGATAAGATCCACAACGAAATGCTGCTACATCTTGGCCGGTCTGGGAGAGAAAGTAGTTCTCAGGCTTATTAATAAAACTTGGAGGTCAAGCAAACTTCCAAGGGCATGGAGGAATGCATATATCGTCCCCATCCTTAAAACCAAAAAGCCTCCAGATGACCCCAAAAGCTACCGCCCGATATCCTTAACATCATGCTTGGGCAAAGTTGCAGAAAGAATGATAAACAGGCGCTTATATTGGTTCCTTGAGAGTTCTGGTGTTCTATGCCATGAACAGGCAGGCTTCAGAACCAACAGCTGCACAGAAGACCAGCTGTTCAGACTGACACAAAGAATACATGATGGCTTCCAGAATAAGAAACACACAGTGGCAGTCTTTGTCGACCTCCAGCAGGCCTATGACAGAGTATGGAGAAAAGGTCTCCTGATGAAGATGATGAGCATAGGAATACATGGCAGATTGTATAACTGGTGAAATACTTCCTGATAGATAGAACAATCCAGACTAAGATGCACAACGCAATCTCTTCTAAAGAAGTCTTGGAGGAGGGCTTGCCACAAGGCTCATCATTGAGCTGTACACTATTCCTAATCTTTATCAATGACCTGCCAGAACAAATCAAGGCCGAAAAAGCCTTGTACGCTGATGACCTAGCAATATGGCAGAGTCATGAAAATGTGGAAAGTGGAGCCCAAAGACTGAATGGAGACCTTAGAAGACTGCATGATTACTGCCAAAGATGGAAACTCAAGATTAACTGTGCAAAGACGGTCTACACAATCTTTACCAAAAGCCACCAAGTAGCAAGGAAGAATATTAACCTGAGGTTAGACAAACACCAAGTGATGAAAGAAGAGCATCCCACATACCTTGGAGTCACACTTGACCCGCAGCTCAGCCTCAAGAACCATATTGAAAACATCAGGAATAAGGCATTGAGGCGGTTACAGTTATTAAAGAGACTTGCAGGTACATCATGGGGATCAGACAAGGAAACTCTGAGGGGTTTATACCTAGGATATGTTCGCTCTGTGATAGAGTACAACAACTCACTGCTTACAACTTGTTCCAAAACTAACCTAGAGACTCTTGACAGAGTACAAAATAATGCCCTCCGATTAATCTGCAGAGCTATGCAGTCTACACCAACTGCTGCATGTGAAATCCATACAAATGTGGAACCCCTCGGGTTGCGGAGAGAAAAAGCCACTTTAGAAATTTATGAAAGATGCGTTAGGAAAAATCGTAACCATCCTAATAGACATCTTGTAGAAAACTGGGAATCCAAACAAAGAATAAAGCACAAATCGGTTTTACACTGTGTTAATGAAATTCAGGACAGATACCACCTCCCAGAAAGACGTCAAGGAATTCAGAATGTTGCAAAAAACCTACCACCACATGCTCGCTTTAAAGCTCCAGAAGTCCAAACTAAATTGGTAGGCGAGGAAACCAAACAGTCCGACCCAATCGCTCTTATGAAACTCATCACTAAAGACCGT
The DNA here is from genome assembly GCA_905116865.2 of Candidula unifasciata. NCBI lineage: Eukaryota > Metazoa > Mollusca > Gastropoda > Stylommatophora > Geomitridae > Candidula > Candidula unifasciata. The sequence continues at coordinate 162,383 of CAJHNH020000281.1, read as the reverse complement.
TGATTCTTACCCCCAAGAATGGATACATGTCTATACTGATGGATCAGCATTTAAAGCTACCATTAAAGCAGGTTACGGAATCTACATAGGTTATCCCGATGGATCTGTTGAAGAGATTTTTGATGCATGCGGGGAATTCTGTTCAAACTATGAAGCTGAAATAATTGCACTGGAAACAGCAGTATACCACCTAAAGATTGTAATGGATGTTTACCCCTCAAAGGTCCAAAATATTGTCATCTTCACAGATTCAATGTCTGCCCTTCAAGCTCTGGAGGGCAATGAACGCTGCAGAACTGACATAGCCAAGATAATCCTGGATGCCGATCAGCTTATTACCTCATACAACATCAGAATAGTGATGCAGTGGATTCCAGGTCACTCCGGCACACCAGGTAATGACAGAGCTGACAGATTGGCAAAGAAAGGAGCAACACAAGAACAACCACCTACAGCGACAACCCTCCAGACAGCAAAAAAACACTGATAAGAGCTATAAACAAAGAGACTTGGTTGAACAGATGGGCCATGGGAGACACTGGAAGAGAGGTTTATAGACATATGTCTGGCCCTGATCCTAATGACAGCATTAACCATCTAACAAGAAGGGACCAGGCCACCATCTTCAGACTTAGAACGCAACATACTCCACTCAATGGACACCTAAACAGAATACAGCCACAACACTCCCCAGAGTGCCAGCTATGTAACTACCCCTACGAAACTGTTGAACACCATCTCTTTGAGTGCCCAAAACTCAGTGAGACAAGAAGAACGCTACTCCCTCCGAGACCAGACAAGTGGAACACCTTGTACGGAGGAAAAGAACAGCTTGTGAAAACATGCAAATTCCACTACATGACATTGGGCCAAAGGGCGAAAGCTCATGCGCCGCTGGATCGATAACAACAACAATACACAAAAATGGATCTAAATCAGCGGTGGGCAATCCATGTTGGGAGGGGGGGGGGGGGGGGGGGGGGGTCGACACGTCAACTATAGAATTACTAACCTGGTCGCAATCACTAACCTGCCACAATAATAACGGTTGGCATGGCAGCTCTACAGATAAGGGTGGTCACACTGTCACAATGCCTCAAGTACAACAGAAGTGACGTATTTAACAAAACTGTGCCATACCAACATAGTTAACGGAGACGACGATTAACGCACATGTATCTCGTTACCGTACGTACATAACAGTTTATTATGTCGGTCAAAACCCCCCCCCCCCCCCACCCCTGTTTCCCGTGTGAAAAATCAGTGTTCTGTAGGGCCGAATGTAAGACGAGTCTGCCTGTCTAATTTGTGACCTTTTGCAAATTTAGTGTTCTCTTCCCTCCCCCCCCCCCCCCCCCCCTGTTTCCCGTGTGAAAAATCAGTGTTCTGGTGAGCCGAATGTAAGACGAGTCTGCCTGTCTAATTTGTGACCTTTTGCAAATTTAGTGTTTTCTCTCCCCCCCCCCCCCCCCCCCCCCCCCCCAAACCAGCTACCACTTAAAAAATTCTGTCCGAAGCCGGCGTTACTGTTCAATTTCCTAAGAAGTTATTTCTTTAAGAACTCAATGTTTGGGTCTGAAGAGTTAATAAAATAACAAAATGACCCAAGATGTGCTTAAGTAAGAATGTGAACATGGTTAAACCACAAAGAGTTTTCAAAAGTAGATGTCCGCTGACACCAACAAACCTGCGGTGAGTTGCTGGAAACTACTTATGAGTTAAAACAATCAAGAAAACGGTCATACCCAAGAACACAAGCCACCCCCCAAATCGATTGGACCCCCCCCCCCCCTTTCCCTTTCCATTGATAGAGTTTGGAAAGGGACAGGCGCGTTTCAACCCCCTCCCCTTTCTTTCTTTCGTAAGAAGCGAGTGGTCTCATGCTTTTTTGTTTTCCTTCCGGTTCTGCGTTGTTCTGCTAGCTGCCACTGCCTGCATTGAAACATGACTCAGCGCTCATACCATGACTATGACATCATCGTTACCACGCCGCCGCCACCATCCCATTTTAAAAACTGTTGAAAGGGGGAAAAAATATGTGAAAGGAAGAAAGTGAAAAGGGTGGTGGGGGGGGGGGGGGGAAGATGCATATTCTTATAGCGACTGCTCGATGAACCACACCAGCCTCGGTCACGTGGAACACCACACCAGCCGTGCCTGTCTGCAATTGGATACTGTCTAAAATGTTCTTTGTCTTCAAATCTCGTGGTGACAAACAAACCGACGCTCTTCTATTCCCGGTCACTGAGCTTTTTTTAATGACCCCTTTTCTCATCTACACCAGCCGTCTCCCTCTCGTCCTTCTTTTCATAATTTTCCGTTTGTCATCCTCCCCCCCCCCCCCCCCAAAAAAAAAAAAAAAAATTAATTAGTTGCATATATTTTTTCCCCAGGACATGGTAAACTAACCCCCAGAGTTTATTGGCTGTCGTGGTTTTAATCTAGACAATTCTACGCTATATAGTTTGCCGCTGCTCTCTGAACGGTACGACGTTCATGCCACTGCCAAGATCAATGCAAAGCAGTTGACCAACATTGCCTGCAGCTAGCCCCGGCCGATTCTGGAGAACGCGTTGAGCTACTTTGATTCTGTAGAAGACGGTGGATCTCGGTATAACGGGACTGTTGAATAGACGCCCTCCATCGACACATGCAAGACAACATGGCCCTGATTACATGCCGTAATGGGATTACTGGCGAATAGAGCTGGTCATCCGTTAAAGTACTTGTTCCTGCAGCTAGGCGCAGTCATCTCTGAACCCTATATGTGTGTGTGTTTGTGTGTGTGTATACATACATGCACACACACACACACACACACACACACACATATATATATATATATATATATATATATATATATGTATGTATGTATGTGTGTATATATATATATATATATATATATATATATATATATATATATATATATACATACACACACACACACACACTATAAATCAGAAGCCCTTTATATGTTTATAAAGTGTTAACTCCTCCCAAAACGTTACCAACACACGGGTTAAATTTCCATCTGACATGACTACAGCGTTTAATTAAACAATCATATTGGCGGCCCATGTTATAGTTCATTTCTTTATTGCGACAATCTGTGATTCTTTCAACGAATGCCAATCAATACATGCCATAAAAAAATATTATAAGGTGATAAAAAGCGAGGTAGCACAAGCTCGGTCTCGCACACAAATAAATTAACACAACACAAACACTGACTAGGAAGTTCAATGAGGGGAACGGAAAAGTCACACACAAATACAACCGAACGTTTCGACTCAATGAATATATGAAAGGAACTACAGCAAAAGAAGGGGAGGGGGCGGAGAAGAAGAAGATGCCAAGTGTACGAGAAAGTCACACAGGGAACAAAACATAACCTGTCTATAAGAAAGAATATAGTGTTAGAGATGCTACAGTGGTAACAGCGTTAAAGAAACTGGAAGAAGCAGTCGAGATATTTGTATCTTTTTATGAGACAAATGCTTTGGTGACAAATGACAAACTTGGTGGGTAAATAGCAGAGGAAGAGATGGGGAGGGCGGGAGGAAGTCAGAGTGTGATAATATACGCCAAAAATACCAAGAAATACAATTTCGGCTGTGGGGAGGGGGATGACTATACCACTCCCGAACGTCTCTTCTTTTCTCTCTCTCTCTCTCTCTCTATATATATATATATATATATATATATATATATATATATATATATATATATATATATATATATATATATATATATATATAGTCGGCTCTGTGGCTAAGTCGATGCAACGCTTCGTAATACCGGGTTCGATCCCAGCTGCGGGCCATGCGCCTTGCGTTGGTTCGACAGTGGTATCAAGAAAGCCGACCTGTAAAGGATACACACCTAACCGAAATATATATAAACTGTGTTTAAATTATATTTTCAAAAATTGCACAGTAGCATTTTGTGTATGCCCCTGGAGGTAGTCAGGCTCTAACTGGACAAAGTATTTAGTTTCCGGACAAGATAACGTATACGGGATACGAACACAATATCGGGGATACCCCCACCCCGTTTTTTTCCGGTACTAGGAAATGGGTTAAACAACGAGGCTTTGACAAAACTCAAAATGTCCAATTATATGCCAGTCTCTTTCCTATTCAGGGCAACCTGGTATTTATTTACCTCGACACAGAACAGAGGCCTATTTGTGCTATTTACCAGTACTGCTGGAAGTATGGGCCTGGCGCAAAAGACCCATAATTGAGACCTGTTCGCCACGGGAACCACAAATGGCATGGCCGCACAAATGTCAACTGTCCTGCATTCAACCCAACCTTGGCATCATTTCACGTGTGGGTGCTGGGCAAATCAGTTCACCCTGGCGACCTCAAGGTTAATTTGGGTGCTGAACTATAGGCGATACCGCAGCTTGCTGGGTTAATGTTCCAACTATTCCGATAACAAAATAATTTGTTAATCGCCGCAATCTACAATAACAACTCCCCCCCCCCCCTTTTTTTTTCCAGAATAGGTGGTTGATGTATCGTGGGAAAGGCTTCGTTTTTCTTCCACTTAATAATAATAAAAAAAAAAAAAAACGAATTTATGGTACTAAAAAACTAGTGCGCTCGACGAGTGTGGGAGGAAAAGGAGCAGTAATAATAGTTTTCATAAAAGTAGTACCAGTTGTCTATAGCCATGGAGACGGACTACCTAACCACTATTCCAAGGAACTCACCAGACACAACAAACACGTGGGAGCGATGCCCTGTATAAGACCTGTTATATTATCATAATGAATATCCCGTTGTTCTTTTCCACGTTGAATCTGCGGCCTCAATGGGTGGGGGAAGAGAAAGAACTGAAATAGGAAACAATCTGGCCCTTAATATGCATTTGGCTGAAATCAAATGTGTTGGTCTGAAAGATTTAGTAGGGATGCTAGTGAAGTTTTATTTACACTTATGAAACCATCACAGCTAGATAGAGATTAAAGTACCAAATTCAGCGACATCTTAATGAAGCCTGTAAGTCAATTCTAAGCGAAGTACCCAATTCAGCGACATCTTAATGAAGCCTGTAAGTCAATTCTAAGCGAAGTACCCAATTCAGCGACATCTTAATGAAGCCTGTAAGTCAATTCTAAGCGAAGTTCCCAATTCAGCGACATCTTAATGAAGCCTGTAAGTCAATTCTAAGCGAAGTACCCAATTCAGCGACATCTTAATGAAGCCTGTAAGTCAATTCTAAGCGAAGTTCCCAATTCAGCGACATCTTAATGAAGCCTGTAAGTCAATTCTAAGCGAAGTTCCCAATTCAGCGACATCTTAATGAAGCCTGTAAGTCAATTCTAAGCGAAGTTAATAACATTTTAGTGGCCGATACCACCCCAGACACATTATAGTAAAATCTGACAAAGATGAACTGGGGCTGCGTCCCAGTAAAATGTATGGTGGAAATAACTAAATGTTTGCATTATGTCAATAACTATCGTTTTTTAAACGAATCCCTTAGTAACTATACATTATTGCAATTGGAACAGCGAGGCCTAACTGTAACTGCATTTCTTAAATACGCATGGTGCAATATATAAAACATGCCAAATGCAGAAGTTAAAGCAGATGAGAACAATAACCGAATTAAACAGTAATATCAGCCACTGTAAACTGCAGTGCACAAGTTGACCTGGTGTAAAAGTCAACGGCCGGTTTTAAGCTGAAAATTCTGAGTGGCCTATACCTACCTAGCGCATTTAATACCCACTTTATAAGCCAACCATAGTTTTGAAATGATTTGTTAAGGTTTGAAAACGGAGTTTACCGTACACTTTATGGTAATCTACTTGTCAAGCGATCAGGTGTCAAGTTAAATGTCCTTACTGGTCACATGCCCTAACAAAATATGTGGTAGGTTAAAATAAAAATATATAAGGGGAAAAAAGGAAGAATCACTCAGATAAAAGAGCAACCGGCGAAAGGGTGACAATTCTGGGTTTTTAGGCAGTAGATCCAGGTTTGAATCCCATGTAAAGCAATGGATTTTTCCTGTCATGGCTAAAATGAAAGTTTTTAATCATGCAGAATTCAAGGCCACTGCACCAGCCATGCAGTCCTAAATCCTTATGCTCAGGAGTGTCCCTGTCACACACCACGCTCAAAAGTGGTAAATACTGACAGTAGAGACATGGGCAGTCACATTCTGTTGATGGCCAGGTCAGTATCATGGAGGAGGCTTGTTGATGTTATTTTCCCAACAGCGGTTCTTTACAGTTTTAATGAGTAAACTAAATGTAAGTAAAGGTCCCTTTAGGCGTATTGGGAATATAGGGCTAGACCTATATTTTTTTACAGACCAGTCGGCACTTGGCGGGTGATGTGGTCAGCATCACGCCAGCCACCTTTACTTTCTATGGCTACACCTGGTAGTCAAGGTAATTTTTTAGAAAAAAAGTATAGCTTTTATTAGGACACAAACCCACAACCTTCCGACCCGCAGGTGGGCATTAAGCCACCACGCCACTTCAACTTCCAATGAGTAAACTGCAAAATTAAAAAACACCAGAATGCTATTCACAGGAACCGAACTAGTCCTTTAGTAGATACCAGCCCACTGTGGTGTGGTATTCCTGGAAATGAAAAGGCAGACAAGCTTGTAAGGACTGCTGAAAACCTAGCAGCCTCAACCCATCAACCCCAGAGTTTTAAAGAGGCAAAGACACTTGAAGAAATCCATGAAGACAAAGCGGAGAAAAGAATAAGAACTACAGACCACAGCATGATAGTATAAACAGGCTGTGCAGAAATGTTCAAATTAAACTTTTCAGACTCAGAATGGGACATTGTAAGCCCATCTACATAGAATAGGTCTTCCTAACTCTACTTCATGTGGTTATGGTTCCCCAAAGCAAACTCCAGAGCATGTATTCCAGGACTGCCCAGACTTTGCAGGTCATAGAGAAGAAATCTGGCACACAGGAGTGCACCTACAAGATAAACTATGGAGCACCGGTGAAGACCTCAAACACACCATCTGTTTATGACCCAGACTGGAAAAGAAGCATAGCAAGCGATGATCGCTAAAGAAGAAATTGAGTAAATATTCTAGTCACACTGGACATAAAAAAAAAAAAAAAATCCTGAACTGACTAGCAAATTCCAATCATTTTCAAGAATAATTTAAAATTTTAAAGAATTGTAGTGTGCAAAATTTATATAAAAGTAACAGCATTATGTTAATACAATGAGCACTGCCTTTTTGTTTTGTTTACTTTGGTTAAAAAAAAAAAGAAATGAGATATTACACATCCTGTAAAAAGCACCCTTAAGTGTGTTTAGATATGCAAATTCACATAAGCAGCCCACCTGTGTCTGACCTAATATGCAAAACTGAAAGTCAGGGAGATGAAAAGTGAGTGCTGACACAGTGAGATATGGAGTAATGGCAGCAATTCAAACACTCAACAGCTCTCAACAATAAAAGCTTTATTTAATCTGCATTTCCCTTCCACAACCTTTTTTTTTTTTGTAGACTTGTTCAAAATAAATTTTGCAGTCTGTTTTCTACAAGACATGGTATCCATTCTAATGCCTATTCTGTCTATTACCTCACATTACACACTTTAGGTTCAAGTAGTGCAATTCTTTACAGCTGAAATAATTAGCAGAGATGTAAAATGACATTGTTTTATGCACTCTTGTTCTTGTTTCATCTTAAAAATGTGGAAGCACTGCAGCACACTATTAATGACTCTTCTAGCTGCATAATTTCAGGAATAATCAGCAGCTTTTAGCAGTTAATGAATTACAGAAGACATTGCTAATTTTGGTAGTTTACTGTGTTTCAATTCTTCACTACTCTTATCAACCCCAATGATGAAAAGAAGGAAAAACAGTAAAGAACTTTTTACATTAAGTAGATGCAATTAACAAAAAATAAAAACCCATTTAAAAAAAAAACCTAACTAAAGCTTTAAAAAAAAAAAAAGATTTAACCTCATGATCATTGAACACTCAGCTTGCAGGCAAGACCAGAGTGCAACCTCAGTATAGTATTTATCTATAATCAATACTGTAAAAAAATCTTACCTTCTCGTCTTTATTTCTTCGTGTGTATTTCCTTTGTGGAGTAGCGTTGATAGTGCCAGTTGAGGTCACAATGAGATTCACATTTTTCATGCCTTTCATATCCTGCATTATTCGACCATGCTTTGATTTTGGTTCCCAGTCATCGGAATATTCCGAGGAATAGTCCAGGCTGTCTTGGGAAACATCTGCACTGTGACCTGGGTCTACAACAGGTGGCACAAAACCACTCTGAGTGACCGGATCCCTGGCACCATTTTGCTGACTAGACTGGAGTTCCATGAAAGACTGCTCTATTGTAGCAAGAGTTGTTGGGGTCAGGGTCGGTGTCAGTCCTGAGCCGGAGCTCACAAGAAAGTTAGGCACATACTGTGGATAAAGGAAAGATATAACAGTTTAGTGAAAAGTAAATATTGATAAAGGAAACATACTCAACATTTAATGAAATATAATTATAGAGGTAAGATACTTTAAGTTTAGTGAAACATAAATACTGATAAAGGGAAGCATTTGGTAGAATCACAATTCAAATTAGAGTATTGAGTATGTATGCATGTGAGCAAGAAGAAAGAAAGAATACATCCAAGTTTATATACAATTAATCCACTTGTTCTACACAAACATAAAGTCACCACAACATATTCTTTGGTACTTTATTTTTATATGACCACATTTCACCTGCTTCTAAATTTTATAAGAAATTCCTTGGGATCCCAAGAGGTTTCCCTGGACAGTACCATATTACAGGGGAGTTAGGGTTGGGCCTAGTGTTAAATGAATAGCGATCACTACTAAGCCTAACCCTAATGCCCCTATATATGGAATGTTCCATGTTTTTTTTAATTCTAGAAAATCAGACTAGAAATACACTTTGTGTGTAATTTTTTTTTTAAAGCCATGCAGCCCAGAATAATGAAAAAGTTGTAATTTTTTTAAGTTCAAAATGTTTATGATAAAACTTTTAAGTTTAAAAAAGTGGGCATATAGCATATACTCAAGTATAATATAACTAATGACGAAGTTCAAAAATGAAACAAATCCCCACTGGTGATGAGTAGTTTAAATGCTGCAACTGCTGAGTGTTCTGCTGAAAGTGCTGAAATGATGGTCCTCTTTGCTGCTGTTGCTGAGATGGATGACACTGACCAGGGCGAGTGGGAAACCCTATGTGGTTGACATTTCTTAATGGGTCAGACTGATGTAAGCGTGGTTGTTGATGAGGATGATGCTGAAGCTGTTGCTGGTAGATGGTTCCTTGGTAAGGCTGTCTGTAGTATTCCTGATAAACACTGTATTGTTGGTGGTAATCCATAGTCATTGTTCCTCCTGAGCGTTTTATCAAAATATGGTTTTCTGGAGTGTTAAAACTTTTGTCACATGCATGGCACTGCAACTATAAGTGCTGAAAGGGGCGGTGAATGTATCCATGCCAAAGTATGTAAAGTCCAGTGCAAAGCTAGCTGCTTGTATAACAACCACTTGCTCCAAGAGGAGTTGAAAAACCAAGTCATTCAAACTGAAGTGATTAAATATGCTCCCATATTAACTTCCTCTTTTGCATAATCAATAACTGGGCGGAGGGCCACTCCTTCTGAGGAACTATGTGCCACTTAAGATCACTCTCCAAACTTTTCACATGTTTATTACAAACTTTCCATTCTCTAGACAAGTGGTATGTTTTGCTCAAACAATAAACACTAGTGGTTTCTTTTGCTAAGTCTTTCTAACATAATGACTGGTTCCTGTTAAGTATATTATTATATTGTTTTTGCTGCCACCGCCCACCACCTCCATCCTTAAAATAATTATCCACTTCCTAGGGTTGCTCTATCCTTCCCCCCTACCCCAAATTTAAGGTCATCAGCAGCCAATGGGATCCAGACCTGTTATTAAGGCCGACGGGTTTAGGAGGGAGGCACAGTTCGCCAGGACGGGTTGACAAATGTTGTCCTGTGTGCCTAGATTTGCAAAGTGCATGGCTCTCTCTGCATGCATTTTTATAATGCATATTTGCCCGATTACGTAATCTATGAATAACCAAGATGATACATTGGGAAAAGCCAGGGGGCCAAGGTTGGGACGTGAAGTGCATCCTTGAAGGGGTGATGGTTCATTCAAAGCGTCATCTTTGACACGGTATCTTTAGGAAACTATACGGAACTATTGATGGCTGAACCCAACAAGATATCGCCCCGCAGCCTTTGCAACTCATTTTGATGATTTTGGGGACATTAGTGAAGATCAAATTTGGTAATGTTAAAACAGATAACGTAGTGTAATTAAAACACACAACAGAAAAGCCTACTGTTGACACACAACAGTTTAAAATCAGCAGACAACTGTACAATAAATTTAAACACATTAACATTTCATCAAAAGTCACTTACTGAAGAAGAATTTTCCACTCCACCATTGGCCATGGAAGATAAAATGTCTGCCACGTACTTGGTCGACTCATAACTGCTGGTCGCTGTTGTCGTTTCAGACTGCGATGTGTACATCCTGAAGTCAAACAACACCAGTTCTAAACTCACAGAAATCCTCACTATTTAAAAGTTAGTCGACGGCTGAGGTAAGGACTAATTTCTCTTAGAAATCAGCGAGGATGGGAGATTCGACAGTGAGTCACTATTATTTCGCTGGAAGCCGGAAAACCCGCAGACGTTTTCAGCCAGCGCCTTGAGTCACTGTTAGTCACCGGCTATCTTTAGCAGCATTACATCACCTCCGAGTGTGTCACGTGATCCAGTCTCCTCTTCGTTTGGAGAAACTAGCTTTGTACGTCAGCAACTCGCCCCAGTTTCTTGGATTCTCTCCAAAATAGAAATTAGGTGTTTTCTTTTTCATTTTATGTATAATTAAAATGGTTTTCAGCTAAAATATTTTCATCGTCTTCTAATTTATTTTATTAAATCGCGTATGGAAGAATATAAATTTATCGTACGGCATTTCCCTATAAGATTATATTTTAGTATACAGTAATTATTACTTTTAGTAATTTCCCCTTGGTCTCTGCGTCGGACGCCCGTGTGAATTGTTGCGCACGTAAAAAATCCCGTGGCAGCTAGAAATAAAAAAAAAGAGTAGTCTAACGGCGCTGTCTGGACAAAATTTAGTTAAAAATCTATCCAAAGTATTTCAGGATCCTCGCCGGTGCTACGGATTTCGTTCAATGAGCTGAGATTCTTTGGAGTCAGACTCCAGTTAGAAGTAGAACGGAGCACTTATGGGTTACTACTTGTGTCATGATGTTGGTCCGTCGTCTAAACCTAAAGTATTTCAGGATCATCGCCGGTGCTACGGAGGAGTCAGAATCGAATTAGGAGTAGAACGGAGCACTTATGGGTTACTACTTGTCATGATGTTGGTCCGTCGTCTAAACCTAAATATATATATATATATATATATATATATATATATATATATATATATATATATATATATAAGGCCTAAACACACACAGCAGGGGTCTCCAACCTCTAGAAGCGTTCACAAGGGCGTCAAACAATTTTGAAAGTGATCGCATTTGCGCTTATAATAATCCGTTAGGCTGACCTGAAAACGGTTAGAGACCACTGGCATACAGTGTTGAATCCTTGAGGCAGAAAACAACAGAGCGGGACACACACGTAACCTTCAGGAAAGTCGACCAGCCCAACAAACTTGTGAATGAAAAGTGAACTACTCTATTTGGGGAGACTAATGTCGAACTAACCGTTCCGGGTACCTATTTTGGGGACAAAAGACCCCCCCCCCCTTCCTCCCCCCACCCCCCAAGGATATCGTAATAAGCAACTAATGAGGGTTTGCTGAAATCGGATGTGTTGGTCCGAAAAGAGCGGCTATCGCTGCTTAGCTGTGAACTTAAAAAACTGTATCAACCACCCATTTATGAGCGAATGCAGCAGGAGAAACAAATCTCCGCCACTATGTCTGTTATAGTATGTACTGTATAGTATTGATATACATGTAATTTATAATTTATCAATGGAAGGGTGCGACTCGAGTTATGAGTAGTTATTTTTTTTTTAACAATTTTGTTTACAACGAGTGTTATTTCCAACCACCAAATGTTTAATAATTCTAATACATAATATTAGTATACACATAACATGTTTGGTAAAAAGCGCTGCCAGATTTGAGGGGGGGGGGGAGCGGGAAACGAGTGTTAACTTTAAATTGAAACCATTTAAGGCTCTAATGAGGTTACATAACCAATATTACTTCGATTTTCTTGTTATAACCACAAAGCTAGTTTGTAAATTTACTTTGTAAACTTTAAATCAGTCAATTGTAATTTGTGAGCTTTGTGAACGTTTATAACAGCACAAGCACAAACTAGGCATCACCTTAAGTTTACATCTTGTTTATAAAATTTTTGTTTGCGTACGTTTGGAAGAGGCTGGCTCAGCATACCAGTTGTCGCGAATAAAACGCAGTTTGTTTGAGGCTCTGTTTGGGTGTTCGCCCTACCTTTTCAAAAAAAAATCCTTGTTTAAAGTGTCATAACTTCCCTTATTGAAAGTAAACAATATTTTAGGTCTTTAGTTTGTCCATTACTGTAGAGAAAATATGTCTTGTTGCATAAAGCCAGTCTCAGCGCACGACTGATGTCTCATGGCTGTACCTCATGGGGAAAACCAAGTATTTGTAAGCTGTGATATCATGTACTCTCATTCCTTGCGCATTTCTGTTATTCAAGGCCAATAACGGATGTTACTGGGATACAAACACACACACACACACACACAAACACACACACGCGCACACACAACACACACAGATAAACGCTCACGCGCGCACCTGCACACGTACACGAACGCACGTACTCACTCACTCGCACACGCGCGCGCGCACACACCACACACACAAGTTGAGCTGAATTAAGAATTTACACAGCACTCGGGGCACTCCCATATGCGCTCCGTCCCCATCCTCAGCAGCCAGCGCAGAGTTTCAATACTCATGGTGCTAGCCGTAATCTGGTTGTATGTCCGTCTTGCCATTCCTCTGAGCGTAGTGTGCCGCTTGAAACCTCTGGTCACACCCAGGTGCATCATTCTCTCCAGCTCATAATACACTCGTTTCTCTTCTGATTTCGTTACTTGTTCCCAAAGGGCTTTTACCACATCTGCCTTGTCATGTATCAATTCTTCACCCAGCGGTTCAGATACAGCCAATCTGCCTGTTTCCTTCCCCACCACGCCGTTATAGCCTGGAGAAAAGATCCAAAGTATACTCACTACCCGTTACCTTGCAATTAAAGGTCGCCACTGCTCGAAGCAATCCTGTCTTCCCTTTGTTCAGTCTGCTTTCAGAATCGTTACAGTTACGACACGCATCTTGTTCTCTAGCTAACGACAAGCTGCAGTGACAGCCTCCACCTCCATTCTTATGCTAGATGTTGTGGTATCCTATGCCAGGCTGTTCTGCACTAAAGATTTTTCACTGGCTTTCTCTACGAAACCCCAGGCACTTCTCTTCCCTCTCAATACAGAACCGTCTGTGTAGATAATCGGATCAATAGGACAAGAATTGCCGTGAATCAATTGTTGGACTTCCACCTCAGTAGCCCCTGCTGGCCACTCTCTGCAATCTTGGCCTAATGTGATTATGACCCTACATGGGTCAGACTTTTTCTCTGGTACTGTGACCGACTCCTTTTTTAGCCTAATGTTCTTCAGCTTGCATACTGGTCTTATTGTGTCTTCTGCTTGAGCCATCCATGATTTTCCCTTTTCAGTCTCTGACGCTTAACTGCATCCAAAGCATCATGCAGAGGGTGCTCTTTATCTTCACCTACTCTGAGGTATGACTTAACCTGCAGTACATTTAGCCCATCTGCAGCAGCCAACAATGCAAGGATGTATCGCGTGCACACAATCGGTGTGTCTCTTGTACATCCCAGGACCATCCGCATAGCCTCATTCTGTATGCGATAGCTGCAGTAAAGCGATTACAAAAAGTGTGACAAACATCCCTAAGCACGCAGGAGAAATTGAAGTACGCGGAAAAATATAAGAAAGATAGGATAAAGGTTTTCAAGCGTTGTGTAGCAGAGGCCAAAAAAGCCCAATAAGAAAATTTTATTAATGAAATGGGAGCGATGAGACTTTGGGAAAGCTTTGGAAGCTTCATAGACAGATGCTCAAGAAAGATCGGCCCAGTTTAGTGGGAACAATTCATAGAAACAATGGCTTGCCATTGACCTCCTTAATCAGGTGATCTCGCCCTGTGCATGTAACCAAGCAATCAAGGTGCGAGGGATATTCCAAAATCAGCCTCTTATTGGCTTGGCGAAAAAAGGGGTGGGGCGGGGGGGGGGAGGGGTAGTTGTTTGCCATACCGTTTATTGCTTGTATCATTCAGTAGTCTTCCTTCGAAGTCGGAGTACAGCTGCCCATGAGGCAGGGAAATGAAAAACGGTTGTACACGCAAAAATCAGGTCCAGGTGATAGCCAAAAGTCCAAGCGGACGATTAACCTGGACCTTCCACTGGAATTCACAGCCGGTGATCGAAAAAATAAATAAATAAATAAATAAATAAATTCAGTAGTCTTTAGCTCACTGGACATCAGCCTACTGGCGCATTTGTTGTGGTTCAAGAAGCGCGAGAGAATAAACATTGACACTGTTACTGCATTTCCCGACAGCTTTGAGATTTGTGGTGTTTTCTTCAAGCAGAAGATCAAAATGCCGCAGAGATTCATCATCGATTGTTTCGTGTGTACGGTGATAACGTTATGAGTAATACGTCTGTGAGGGATTGGTGGATGCAGAAACGAAAAACAGTCAAAACATAGGATGCTCACTTATTCTCCAAACAAACCCAAGCAATTCAAGTAAACATTGGCGCAATGAAAAATGATGATTACAGTATTCAGGGGCCACAAGGGCATTGTGGTGACTGAATTCGACACCAGGGACCACAGTGATGTCGGAATTGTACTGTGAGGCACTGAAGAGGCTTCGTCGATCGATTCCAAACAGAGGGCGTGGAGTGCTCAACAGGGGCGTCATTATCCTGCACAACTTGCTGCCCCACTCTTCTGCTCGCACAAAGTCTTTACTTGAACAGTTTCAACCGTCAAAAGTGCCTGAATTTAGGTAATTACTGTGTGGACAAGTAATTAAATGATGTCTTCAACTGTTGTATGATGTAAATGTTATTGTAAATTTCATTTAAACGATTTTTATTAGTTAATTGGGGGTTGATTCAGGAATAGCTCTCGTATTTATCTCTTTGTCCCTACCACCACCCCTCCCCCTCTCCCCCGACGTCATTTTATCAATCTTGCTATTTAATAATTTGTTTGTCATTGAAGAGCAATTGATAGTCGCCGTTTAATTGCTTTCATTGGGTCACCATTGTTGGGAATCAGTGACCCAAGATACTCAATTGTTTCTACAGCCTCCAGTCTTTCCTTATCTTTCTCTAAAGTAGTTTTATCTGTATGCATTATCTTATTAACTCCGTCATCATGATTACAAGTACTGGTCCCTGTGTCACACTCTTCCCAATGGTTATCTGATCTGCCTGGCCTAGAAATCTCGCTACCAGTTCTCTTTCTTGCTGTGTTTTTTTTGTTTCATGGCTGTTATGCTTTCTTGACCAGTTTTGTAGAGGTAGTTTGCCATTGCATTCCTTCTGGGCAGTGACTGTACTAGTCGGTGGCCGTATCCATTGTCTCTAATGAAGAGATCATCTGCCTATCGCCGCAGTGTGCATGACCATAACCAACAACAATTTATCAGCTGCTCTCACAGTCCATCCACCACCTGCTTCCATGGCTTCAC
Source organism: Candidula unifasciata (assembly GCA_905116865.2). Taxonomy (NCBI): domain Eukaryota; kingdom Metazoa; phylum Mollusca; class Gastropoda; order Stylommatophora; family Geomitridae; genus Candidula; species Candidula unifasciata. The sequence goes on along the minus strand of CAJHNH020000281.1, from coordinate 146,523 downwards.
GTAACCCTGACTGGAGAGCTAAATGGGTACTTCACATTGCCCAGGGGGTGTCCCGTAGACCAACAAAGGAGGCGTCTCCTTTGACAGGGGATACCCTTACCCGGTTAACAGATGTATCTATTTTAAAGTTTAATGAGATTATCTAGTGTAACGTGTAAATCAAAACATAAGTGGCCCCAGGACTTTTTGTAACTGTAATGTTACACTAAACTGAGTACGAGTAGTTTATGTTTTCCCTCTGTCTGTTTTCTCTGTGTGTGTGTCTATATCTCCTCCCCCGTCCCACAACCCCTCTCTCTGGACTCTCTCCATCTCTGACGTTGAATGACATATTTTCATTCAATGCTTCCCAGCTGCACCCGTAGCTGCTTAACCCCCCCCCCCCCCCACGTTTGAATAAGGCCGCTACCGCCCCCCCCCCACTCACGAAATGTCCAACCCTTCCCCACCCCACCCTGTTCGAGGGGCGAGAGCGCCCACTTTAGGACACACTAGAATAGACAACAAGCTAAAATCCGTATGTAAAAAAAAAAAAAAAATAGTAACTTAACTTGAAATCCAAACCAGACGCAATGTAAGGACATCAATCGTAACCCCGCGATAGCTCAGTTGGTAGAGCGGAGGACTGTAGAAGCCAATTTAGTAATCCTTAGGTCGCTGGTTCAAATCCGGCTCGCGGGATATTTTTTTTATTTTTTAGTTGCAGTCATGTGTAAATTAAAAGTATTTTTAAAAACTTGAACCCTAGATGGAAACCAAATAGATAAAAGACAATATAGTACTGCCAGGCTAAAAGATAGTAAAGTAAGTAAAGGACCCCCTTCTCCGCCTTTAGGCGTATAGGGCATATGGGGCTAGACCTATAATCCAAACGGCACAAGATGTGTGATTTGGTCAGCATCACGCTGGCCGCCTCTACTTCCCGGTACTGCACCCGGTACCCGCTCAAGCAGGCTAAAAGATACCTCCCGTAAATGTCAACCAGTGGTGATTACTGATTACTGCTTTATGAGTCGACATCATAGAACATCGAGCATATCCTATGTGCTCAGTCTCTCGCAGCAAATGTCGTAAGGCGTAGATGTTTTCTGTTTCCGCAGCACACTGATATGTACATATCATTCCCTCCTCTCATACTTTCGGCCCTCCTTCCAGATCCAGAACTAATCTCTGGCTCACACATTCTAATCCTGTGTATTCTATGAGCATTTTGTGTTCTCGTAGCTATCGCTCTTGTTGCCAAAAATCCGCCCTTTCTTTCCCTCGCACTTCTGCATATCCCGGCCTGTATATCCAGTTGAGTTCCTGTATAGTTGTTGAAGGCAGACAGGTCTTGTAGAGTAGATGGTTGACTGAACGACGACCGGGCTTAAGCTGGAGCTCAGTCGTGACTGATTGTTGTAATGTCCGGGTCGCCTCCCCAGCGCGAGGGTATTACTGAGGTGACTATTTTATTAACCCTTACAGAAACTACACACAAACAGTACGAAACTAGTCAAAGACACAAGTGCTTCAGACGAGGCCGACACAGTCATTATTAGGACTAGCCTTTGTCAGGGCTTCAAGAACATGACACCCACAGAGGGGAAAACATGCATGCCGTGACTACCTCTCAGGATTATATCCCAAGACCACAACTCCTAGACCACAGATATAATAACACACACATCATGGAAGATATCCAAAACTCATATAAAATCAAAGAGCGAACAACTTATCGAACTCCCAATTATCATCATCATCATCATCATCAGGTGCCCTGCCGACTGGCGTGGGCGATCATGCCTCTCCATAATCCGCGATCTCCTGCAGCATGTATCAGTTCGTGTGCCGACACACCTCCATGCCATGCAACAAGACTGTCAAGCATCTTCTCTCGTTGTCTTCCTCTATCCCTCCTTCCACAGATCTTTCCAGTGGTCATTACATGTTCTATTTTCCCTCTTCTCATAACATGGCCGAAAAATGATGACTGTCTCCCTCTGATGTCAGTGATAAGTTGTCTTCGGTCTCCCGCCTCTTTCAAAAGCTCTTGGTTGCTCTTTTTGGCTGTCCAAGGTATTCTAAGCATTCTTCTGTAAAACCACATCTCTGAGGCCTCTAAAAATTGTTTGGCCTGCCTACCGATTGTCCAGGATTCACATCCATATGTTAAAACTGGATGTATGTAGCAAGCAAGAATTCTTTTTCTAACTCTCAATGACAAGGATATATTGCACAAGATGTTTTTCATTTTATAAAATGCAGTTTTTGCCTGTCCAATTCTGTTTCTTATTTCAGTTATGCATCTTCCATCTGATGTTATCCATGTGCCCAGATACTTAAATTTCTGTACTTGTCTTAAAATAACACCATTGACTTTTATTACACATTTAGGAATAATTTGTTTCTTTGATACCACCATTACTTCTGTCTTCCCATTATTCAAACTGAGGCCCATTCTTCCACTTTCTAACACCACAATGTCTATCATTTCCTGTAATTCTTTCTGACTTGTTGCTATCAAGACTGTGTCATCAGCATAACGTAAATTGTTTATATTGTGCCCACCAACCACGATTCCGGGCATATCAATTAAAGATCTCATAATATATTCACTGTATATTGAAAACAAATCAGGTGAAAGTACACATCCTTGTCGTACGCCCCTCTTTATGCTTTGAAATGTACCTAAACAGTTGTTAATTCTTATAGCTGCTGTTTGCTGCCAATACATATTCTTTATTATTCTTAGATCTTTCCCATCAATGTTTAATTTTTCTAACAGTTTGATTACTTCTTCATGCTTCACACAGTCAAATGCTTTTGTATAGTCTATGAAGCATAAGTACAAATCAGTCTTTACTTCTATAGCTCTTTCTGACAATGTCCTTAGGATGTATATGGCATTGTTTGTACCTTTTCCTTCTACAAATCCACATTGTTCATCGCTGATTTCTGGTTTAATTTTGTTTCTTATTCTTCTCATAATTATTCTCAGTAAAATCTTAGTTATGTGACTCATAAGACTTATTGTGCGATGGTCTTCACATTTTAAAGTGCCTGGTTTCTTCGGCAGAGCTATAAATATGGATTTTAAAAGGTCATTTGGAATATACCCACTGTTATAAATATCATTTAAAAGTTTAGTTATTATTTCAATTCCAAAATTTCCCAGTGCTTCGATTTCTTCCAGTGAGATGTTGTCTGGCCCGGGTGCTTTTCCGTTCTTCATATGATGTATTGCATCCTCAACTTCTGCAGTCATTATTGGTGGACCATCATTGTTGTTCTGCAGTTCTACGTCTGGTCTATTATCATCATACAATTCCCCTATATACTCTGTCCATCTCTTAATTATATTACTATGTCCCATTAATAAGTCACCATCCTTTGATATCAAACATCCAGTGCTGTTACGTGTCATCTTTCCTGTTAACATATTTATCTGTTGGTACATGGAATGTGAGTCTTTCCCGTGATTTTCCCCGATCTCTGTACACATTTGATTCAGCCAGGCTTCTTTAGCCACTTTGCATTTGTTCACTATTTCTTTTTGTATTCTAGAGTATTGTTCTTTATCATTCTTTTTCTTCCTTCTTTCATCCATCAACTGCAGAATTTCGGTTGACATTCATTTCTTTTTTGCAACTGTATGGGTTGGTGGGATTGTCTCTTTTGATGTCTGCTGAATTGACTCACGCAACATATCCCACTGTTCATCAATTGTTTGTATAATTTCCATTGCATTATACCGGTTTTGTACAGTGACGTTGTACTGTTCCTTAATTTCTTTATCCGTTCTAAGAATTCCTAAATTTAACTTGATGTTCTGTGGTGTTTTTCTAATGTTCTTTAGTTTTATTCTAATTTTTCCTACAACTGTAACATGGTCACTAAAGTAGTCTGCCCCTGGTCTAGTTTTAGCTCCAACTAAGCTGCTCTGAAATCTTCTTGAAATCAAAATATAATCAATCTGATTGCGTACATTATCACCAGGACTTTTCCAAGTCCACAATCTTCGAGGATGGTGTTTAAACCAGGTGTTACCTATTATCATGCTGCGCGACTCAGCCCATGCTATTAATCTGTCACCTCTCACATTCTTTTCTCCTAGTCCATATCCACCCGTTATTCCGTACACTTTTTCACTTCCTACTTTTGCGTTGAAATCTCCAAGTACCATTGTTACTTCACAATTTTTGCATTGATCAACAGCCATGTCTAACTCATCATAAAATGCGTCAATGTCTTCCTCTGAACTATCTGCTGTTGGGGCATAAATCTGTACTAATTTGATGTCAAACGGTCTGCCGCTAAGTTTTACTAATAGTACTCTATCTAATATTGTCCAAAATCCTTTAACAGTTTTTGAGTTTTTTTGGATCCAAAATAATACCAACTCCCTTGCTATATTCTTTCCCTCCCGAGTAGATAATTCTGTGCTGATATGAATACTTTTCCCCTGCTCCTGGCCATCTCATTTCACTAATTCCTAGTATGTTGATGTTCATTCTCTTCATTTCCATCTTGATGTTATCCAGTTTTCCGTTTTGCACGAGTGTTCTGACATTCCATGTACCAATGTTCATGATGTTTCTACCATTTACTTTTTCTACAGTAGCTGGATGACGGTCGGGTATCACCCGTAGAACATGATGCTCCCTACCGGACGAGGTGATTCCACCGGAATCCCCATTCACGTCGTTATCTGAATACGTATTATTTTGAGGCATGATTTTCTTGTTATAGTACAGCGGTGGTTTCCCCTTGCCTTCCGCCGGTTTGTATATGGTTTGACTCCAATAGCCTTTGTCTAAAAAGACTTACCCTGCAAGGCAGCAGGGGGGAGAGGTTATGGCGCCTCTTAACCGCCGATGGCCATGTCGTAGAGTTTTGAGGTATTTTATAGAGTTAGCTGTCCCACCAACTAACTCGCCTCCTCTCAATGACCATCACCTGGTTTGGTCCACGGCCACTTATTCAATATATTCGTGGCTAACCTCTATATCTAGAGGCCTTTCCACCATCCGCCACCTGGTGGACGCGCCTAGTAGTAGGACAGGCTCCTACCCCAGGTCCCAATTATAACCTTATAATTTTAGACTGAAGAGGGCCAATTAATAAAAAACAAAAATAATCCTAGGATGCTGAGGCGGTATCACGTGATATTTTCCTCCCAGTCAATTCGCTGTCGAGATTATGCATGTACAGCTGGTATTGTAGCATTCACACTTCACTGTTGTTTTATCAGTGGCGTAAGCATGCAGTGAACGTTCGGTTCGCTGTGTTCCAGACGTAAACAATGTCGTATTTGTAATAAATAGTCAACAGAAATAAAAAAAATAGTAAAATAGTGAATTTTTGTGTGTGGCACTGAAAGTGTAAGCAGCAATTACAGCTGTTAACTGCGCGTTTCGCCACTGTTTCTGATCAACAGTAACAGTTTGCGGGAGTTTAAACGTTATTCCAAAAAATAATTTCTGTTCTCGCCAGTCTTCTCTGTTGTTCAGCGGCTACTCGTGTGCACAGTTTATTTAAGCGCTGCTTCAACATATTTTAGTCATTGATGTAGTAACGTGTAAAACGAAACTAATATAAAAAGACAATGCATAAATAAATTTGACAAAAACCAAAACAGTTTTTCAAACCTATCAGTAGTCTGAAACTGTTAATAGTTCTTTCTTCTTCTACTCGTTCACGGCTGTAAACTCGAGCTGTCCACTTCTGAATTTCGGTATTGTTCCAGAAATTGAGTGCTGTATTGCATACATAATAGTTATACAGATCTGGCTTATTTGTATGCATACTGTTGGTTTTTTCACTTCTCAGGCAGATGCACTCTGACTTCGAAGGAAACACCCCTCATTAGTAGATATTTACGATCTGCACTGGAGAAATGGCAGTTCCAGCTTGATCTATTCAATGAAAAAAAGAAACCCATTTTTCTTGTTATACTTTATATGAGACGGCTGCATGGTCTCGAGGCATGGCGTCCGCCTCGAGTGCTGGAGGTCCTGTGTTCAAGCCCCGATGAAGGCTGGGATTTTTTTTTATTTCTGGTAATTTCCCCTTGTCTCTGGGTAGTAAGATCGGACGCCCGTGTATATTGTTGCGCATGTAAAAAAAAATGTTTTGACAGTTGGAAATCGAAAAGGAGTAGCCTAACGGCGCTGCCCGGGCACAATTTGGAGTTAAAAATCTACGCAAAAGTATTTAAGAATCCTCACCGATGTTACGGAGTTCGTGCACTGTGCTGAGTCTCTTTGGACTCAGGCTTGAGTCACAAGTAGAACGGAGCACTTATGGGTTACATGATGGTGATCAGTCGTCTAAACCTAAACCTAGTACTTAATGCGAAATTAAACGGTTCAGGGCGGCACTGCTTTTGTGCCAGAGTCCGCTCTATCTTATAAGCAGCTTCTTATCTCTCACATACGCACAAAAGCCAAACACCGTGTCGCTGAAACAGTAAAACGTAGTTTCTTAAAGGGGTGTTGAATTTTTGTTCATGATTTTGATATGGTTATTGAAAGCAATGGCAAACAACTGGAAGTAAATTTGCCTAGAAAAACCACACAACAGTCAGGGGCTTTTGGGGTTGGTTCTGTAACGTCCTGTAAAGGGTACGCAGCTTACCTAAGCCATTAAAATTATGCTCAAGGATTCTTTTACTTCACTTCCTCTTTTACCATTTCGGGTGTCGAAGGAGTAATGAAGTTCTGCTTCTTGCTCTTTTGGTCGCTCCGACCATAGACACATCGTGCTGTTCAGCTGTTTTTCTAACCATATCTGTACATATTGTTCTTGGTCTACCTTGTGCTCAGCGTCCTTCTCATCTGTTGGTGCATACCTTATATGCCCTGGCGCCACAAGGCATTCTCTCTGAATGGGCAAATCAAATGATCTGCTGTCTTTGTTTGTTGTTTAGATTTGGTTCTGTGCAGCGTTTTCGTTCTCGTTTTTCCTCATTTCCGATTGTATCTCTTCTGGTCACTCCTGCTGCCTTTCTCGGAATCTCCTTTCTGTAGTTACTAATGTGATAGGCTGGAAAACGACAAAGACTTCTGTTCAGCAGCTCAACGATTTTGATTTAATCTGGTTTAAAAATGACAAAGAGGCCACAGGAACACATATTAGCTTTAGACGGTGAATCAAAGAAACCTGGCCGACCATCAGTTTATAAAAGAATTATTTAGTCTTTTTAGCTTTCTATTTGGCTTCCGGACCGACCTTACAGAACACCGACCCAGCTGTTGCGGCTTTGCACATTGGGCACCCAGCAGGGGTACAGTCGACTGCAGGGGAAGGCCGATTGTCTGACTGATTTCCCTGGCTGATCTCACGGTACGTTTCAATTGGTTAGGTGGTGTTAGATTTGATTTCCATTGTATATCCTCTCTAGGAGATTGTTTGATGGCAGGTCGCTATAGGTGATTTGTTGGCATATTGAAGCCTAACGTACATGTTAAATATGTTTCGGTTTTTGCCATTGATGAGGTAATCTCGCTGAGCGTATTGTGTCATTAACATAGTTGCTTGTTAGCTAGAGATGATTAGCACTTTAGGTTCTGATTCTGGGCAAGCACGTTTGTTGTTAATGTTGTTATTTGTGGACCACGCTGATTTTATGTTAAGTGAAATTAACAGATGTTCAATGTAGTAATTATAGTTCCAGTCGTGTTTCGTACAGGTTAGGACTTGTAGTTAGCGTGCCTAGTTTAATTGTTGCTTGGCTGATCTAGACTTTACACTTTTGATCTTACCCCCGCCTAAGCGAACTTTTTCTCTTTTTTGTTTTCTTGTTACTGAGGCAGCTTAAGGTTGGATTTTGGCTCCCACTCGCCACGTCACATTGTTAGAACTCTTGTAGGTTTGGAGTCAAAATCTCAAGGAGAAGATTTCCATATTATCCTTTATAGTTATCTCTTCTCTTTCCTGAAGTGTCTACCACAGCAGCGCTGGAATCAAATGTTGCATACAAAAGGTACCAGCGCTGCGCACCATTACGTTTTAACTTCCGGTCAAAATGGACGTTAGGCAGGGATTCTTTTCGAAACAGAGGCAAATTTTTTGCTTCTGCCGGACGGTGGCCTATGCATTTTTGCTCCATATAGTTTCGTCACCCAGCTTCTGAGTTGAATGCATGGCGTGACCCTGTGAGCTGCGGATTGCATTTGGGATGTTTTTTCGACTGCGACCAACGTGTTGGTGTGAATTGTAGATTCAGAAAATGGCGCGATGCCTGTCGTGCAGTGTTGTGGTGCCCGTATGTGATTAAAATTGATCGCGTGGGCAACTGCTGATCTGTTGGCGACTTCTGCTACCATCAATGATGAACTGCAATTCTAATACTGTGATAAACATTCTGTGTGTTTTTCGTTGGCGCAGGAGCGGAGCAAAGATGGGGTGACCCGTTTGCTATGAAGCTGAAACTAAGACCACCAGACTACCAGACTATCAGACCATTATGTACCACCAGAAAAGAAAAAAGCTTAGAGTATAGGTGGGAAGACTGGTCGGATATATGCATAAATGAAAGCTAGAAACTATCTGGGGGGGGGGGGGGGTGGTTTGAATTTTGGCCGGGGGGGGGGGGGGGTGTCCCGGGAGGCCTATGTCTTATGTGGAATAATGATAACTGACCACATGCCTATGTCTTGTGTGCAATAATTATAACTGATTGGGGTAAAATGGTAGGGAGCTTAGCACCCCCCCCCCCTCACCCTCAGTCAAATAAGGTTTTTTAAAAGTATTTATATATTTGAGATTTGTTTAAATACATTATTATATTTAAAAAAAAAAAAACAACATTCAGATCAGTATCATTATGTTATTATGCTTACACGCGTAAAGAGGGGCTATATTCCCTAAACCGCAAACCCTAAGTTATTTGCGTTTCCTTTACATGACGTTGCAGAACCAACCCCAACAGCCCCTGTCTGTTGTGTGGGTTTTCTAGGCAAATTACCGTCGGCTTCTCGATACCACAGTCGAAACCAACGCAAGGCGCGTGGCTGGGATCGAACCCGGCACCCCGGTATTACAAAGCGTTTGCATTGACTTAGCCACAGAGCCGACCCATACCCTAGACAATATTAAAATTTGTTGGTGGGGAACTAACCGCTCGAGTTTACAGCCAGTGAACGAGAAGAAGTAAGAAGAACTGTTAACAGTTTCAGACTACTGATAAGTTTAAAAAACGGTTTTAGTTATTACAAACAGGAACAAGATTAAAACTGCGATATAGATCACCTTGTCTTCTTGTAATACACTTGTAGGCATACATTTGAGACATTTCTAATGTTGCTGACTTGAAAATTACCGAAGAAAAGATGTAGTTATATTTTTCAAGTTAACCAACACATAAATATTGAGCTGACAATACTGATTTCAGAGCAAGAAGTGGAGTAAGACGCTGACTCCACAAGAAAGCCACTTCAGAAAGGGTTGTACGATATCGTGGCTGAATATTGATATACTGTCGGAAGACCTCAGCCCATTTTTTTTTTCAATATAATCACAGTAACGCATACAAAGGAGATAAACTGTCATATTATATCATCATCATCATCATCATCATCATCAGGTGCCTTGCCGACTGGCGTGGGCGATCACGCCTCTCCATAATCTGCGATCTCCTGCAGCATGTATCAGTTCGTGTGCCGACACACCTTCATGCCATGCAACAAGACTGTCAAGCAGCTTCTCTCGTTGTCTTCCTCTATCCCTCCTTCCACAGATCTTTCCAGTGGTCACAACATGTTCTATTTTCCCTCTTCTCATAACATGACCGAAAAATGATGACTGTCTCATTCTGATGTCTGTGATAAGTTGTCTTCGGGCTTCTTCCTCTTTCAAAACCTCTTGGTTGCTCTTTTTGGCTGTCCAAGGTATTCTAAGCATTCTTCTGTAAAACCACATCTCTGAGGCCTCTAAAAATTGTTTGGCCTGCCTACCGATTGTCCAGGATTCACAGCCATATGTTAAAACTGGATGTATGTAGCAAGCAAGAATTCTTTTTCTAACTCTCAATGACAAAGATATATTGCACAAGATGTTTTTAATTTGATAAAATGCAGTTTTTGCCTGTCCAATTCTGTTTCTTATTTCAGTTATGCATCTTCCATCTGATGTTATCCATGTGCCCAGATACTTAAATTTCTGTACTTGTCCTAAAATAACACCATTGACTTTTATTACACATTTAGGGATAATTTGTTTCTTTGATACCACCATTACTTCTGTCTTCCCATTATTCAAACTGAGGCCCATTCTTTCACTTTCTAACACCACAATGTCTATCATTTTCTGTAATTCGTTTTGACTTGTTGCTATCAAGACTGTGTGATCAGCATAACGTAAATTGTTTATATTGTGTCCACCAACCACGATTCCGGGCATATCAATTAAAGATCTCATTATATATTCACTGTATATTGAAAACAAATCAGGTGACAGTACACATCCTTGTCGTACGCCCCTCTTTATGCTTTGAAATGTACCTAAACAGTTGTTAATTCTTATAGCTGATGTTTGATGCCAATACATTTTCTTTATTATTCGTAGATCTTTCACATCAATGTTTAATTTTTCTAACAGTTTGAGTTCTTCTTCATGCTTCACACAGTCAAATGCTTTTGTATAGTCTTTGAAGCATAAGTACAAATAAGTCTTTACTTCTATAGCTCTTTCTGACAATGTCCTTAGGATGTATATGGCGTTGTTTGTACCTTTTCCTTCTGCAAATCCATATTGTTCATCGCTGATTTCTGGTTTAATTTAGTTTCTTATTCTTCTCATAATTATTCTCAGTAAAATCTTAGCCGTGTGACTCATAAGACTTATTGTGCGATGGTCTTCACATTTTAAAGTGACTGGTTTCTTTGGCAGAGCTATAAATATGGATTTAAAAAGGTCATTTGGAGTATACCCACTATTATAAATATCATTTAAAAGTTTAGTTATTATTTCAGTTCTAAAATCTCCCAGTGCTTCGATTTCTTCCAGTGAGATGTTGTCTGGCCCGGGTGCTTTTCCTTTCTTCAAATGATATATTGCATCCTAAACTTCTGCAGTCATTGGTGGACCATCATTGTTGGTCTGCAGTTCTACGTCTGGTCTATTATCATCATACAATTCCCCTATATACTCTGTCCATCTGTTAATACTATGTCCCATTAATAAGTCACCATCTTTTGATTTCAAACATCCAGTGCTGTTACGCGTCATCTTTCCTGTTAACATATTTAACTGTTGGTACATGGAATGTGAGTCTTTCCCGTGATTTTCCCCAATCTCTGTACACATTTGATTCAGCCAGGCTTCTTTAGCCACTTTGCATTTGTTCACTATTTCTTTTTGTATTCTAGAGTATTGTTCTTTATCATTCTTTTTCTTCCTTCTTTCATCCATCAACTGCAGAATTTCGGTTGACATCCATTTCTTTTTTGCAACTCTACGGGATGTTGGGATTTTCTCTTTTGATGTCTGTTGACTCACGCAACATATCCTGTTCATCAATAGTCTGTATAATTTCCATTGCATTATACCGGTTTTGTACAGTGACATTGTAAGTAAAGATCCCTTCCACGCCTTTAGGCGTATCGGGCATATGGGAAGAGCGCCAATATTTTTACAGACCATCATCACTTGGTGGGTAATGTGGTCAGCATTACGCCGGCTGTCTTTACTTCCCAGGACAGCCCATCCTGGTACCCATTTGAGGCTGGGTCGACCTGCGACGCCCCATACCACGATAAAAATCCACGTAGCCCACGCAGGTTTCGATCGCGGTACGTTGGATTACGAGTCAGACTCGCAACGCCTTAGCCACGGACGCCGCTCAGTGACATTGTACTGTTCCTTAATTTCTTTATCCGTTCTAAGAATTCCTAAATTTAACTTGATGTTCGGTGGTGTTTTTCTAATGTTCTTTAGTTTTATTCTAATTGTTCCTACAACTGGAACATGGTCACTAAAGCAGTCTGCTCCTGGTCATATTATAACATTGTAATAATAACACAAGTCTATTTACGAGCGAGATCAAATCTGAAACTCCAAATAACAAGAGGTAAATTCGTCTTTTTGTTTTTTAGTGGAAGCAAAATTAAAAACATACAAGAATGTGAAATATCGTAAACTGTGAATGTTTGCTTGCAAACACTGGGTATCATAAACACACATTATTCTGTCTTGGGGCCATTGTGTGGCTGTGGTCTAAAGTAAATTAGCAGTTCTTTAACTTCTTCAGTTTCTCATTAGTTCTCGATTTTTTTAATGAATCCACATTTATGCAGGAGTAAATTTAGTTCTATAATACATCTCAGCTATAAGAAAATGTGAGGAGTGTTAGGCTAAACTCATCATCATGTAGCAGGTACTTTGCAGAACGTTGCTCTCATCACGGTCTGCCTGAAAGAAACTCGGTCTCTCGCCAGTTCTCCCGCCTCATGCACTTTCATACTCAAGTAGTCACTTAAATCCTGTGCCCATCTTCGTGTCGGTCGGCCCCTGCTCCTCCTTCCTGGTAACATGCCTTCTACTATAATTCTTTCCAATCCGTCGTGGCGCTTGATATGACCAAAATATTTCAGCTTCTGACAGGATGCTGTTTATTAGACAATCGTCCTTGATGTTCATGTCTCTTAAGATGTCAGTATTTCTCCTCTTCTTTGTCCAAGATTATGCCAAAGTAGTGTTGCCAAATCACCAAGTTTGAGTCTACCACATTTTTAAAAACAAACAATTATTGAAACAAATTAGTGTATCAATTCAGAGAGTGACTATTTCTTTTTTAGTGATTATTAAATATTCTTCAGTTCACCTTGCAGGCCATTACAAATCACACAACGACCTACATATGGCACATATGCCATAGGTTGCCCGAACATTGATACATTTTGTATGCTTCTTGCAGGACACCCTTTTAATAATTAATTTAATTTATGTGTTCCTCACGCTGTCCATCACTGCAACCCTATCTTGCTTTTAATAACATATCTCATGTGACACATTAGTAAAAACATTAAATTCACTTTTATCCTTTCCTGGCACGCAGGACTGTAATCCTACACAAGACCCGCATCCTTGCACATGCTGTAGAAGATGCCTTTGGAGTTGATGAGGTTTGCAGGTGTATCGAACTCACTGATGACTCCGGCATCCATCACCATGACTCTGAAACACACCAAAACGTGTAAATTTTTTGCAATGTTGATAAGATTCCAAACAATATAAAAAACATTGCTGTACACCAAGGCTGCTTCTTAGTCCTTGTCTTCTTCCTAACATTCATCGGCTATAAACTCAAGCGGAAAGTTCTGATTATTCGTCCACTTTGGTCACAAACTGAAGTTTACGTGTAAATCCATTTTCGAGATCAGGCTAATTATTTTGTTCGCAGATGTTGGTTACTCGCCACTCAGACAAATGCACTAAGAATTTGAGGGAAACACCCTTAATTAGTAGCTGTTTACGTCATGCTTGTTAGGGTTGGGCTGGGGTGGGAGAGAAGCGGTGGATCTTCCCCTTCCCAATGGACTCCGGAACCCATAGGGGAAACGCTAATGCTGATTTTGAGATCGACATATAACAAGGGAAAAATGTTACCGTTAACTAGTGCTGTTGTTGAGATACACATAAATCATTTGCTCTAAGGAGCTGACTCTTTCAACCAATAACTCTTTCAACCATTGACTCTTTCAACCATTGACTCTTTCAGCCACTGACTCTTTCCACCACTGGCTCTTTCAACCATTGACTCTTTCAACCTTTGACTCTTTCAGCCGTTGACTTTTTAAACCATTGACTCTTTCAACCATTGACTCTTTCAACAATTGATTCTTTCAACCATCGATTCTTTCAACCATTGACTCTTTCAGCCATTGACTCTTTCAACCATTGATTCTTTCAACCATTGACTCTTTCAGCCATTGACTCTTTCAGACATTGACTCTTTCAACCATTGACTCTTTCAACCATTGACTCTTTCAACCATTGACTCTTTAAACCATTGACTCTTTCAACCATTGACTCTTTCAATCATTGACTCTTTCAACCATTGACTCTTTCAACCATTGACTCTGATTCTTTCAGCCATTAACTCTTTCAGCCATTCTCTTTCAGCCATCGACTATTTCAACCATTGACGCTGACTTTTTCAGCCTTTGACTCTTTCAGCCATTGACTCTTTCAACCATTGACTCTTTCAGCCATCGACTCTTTCAACCATTGACTCTTTCAACCATTGACTCTTTCAACCATTGACTATTTCAACCAGTGACTCTTTCAACCATTAGCTTTTTCAACCATTGACTCTTTCAGCCATTGACTCTTTCAGCCATTGCCTCTTTCAACCATTGACTCTTTCAGCAATTGACTCTTTCAACTATTGACTTTTTTAACCATTGACTCTTTCAACCATTGACGCTGACCCTTTCAGCCATTGACTCTTTCAACCATTAACTCTTTCAACCACTGACTCATTCAACCATTGACTCTTTCAACCATTGACTCTTTCAGTCATTGACTCTTTCAACCATTGACTCTGACTCTTGCAACCATTTACTCTTTCAACCATTGACTCTTTCAGCCAATGACTCTTTCAGCCATTGACTCTTTCAGCCATTGACTCTTTCAACCATTGATTCTTTCAACCATTGACTCTTTCAGCCATTGACTCTTTCAACCATTGACTCTTTCAACCATTGACTCTTTCAACCATTGACTCTTTCAACCATTGACTCTTTCAACCATTGACTCTTTCAACCATTGACTCTTTCAGCCATTGCCTCTTTCAACCATTGACTCTTTCAACTATTTACTCCTTCAACCATTGACTCTTTCAACCATTGACTCTTTCAACCATTGACTCTTTCAATCATTGACTCTTTCAACCATTGACTCTTTCAACCATTGACTCTTTCAACCATTGACTCTTTCAACCATTGACTCTTTCAACAATTGACTGTTTCAACCATTGACTCTTTCAACCATTGACTCTTTCAACCATTGACTCTTTCAGCCATTGACTCTTTCAACCATTGATTCTTTCAACCATTGACTCTTTCAGCCATTGACTCTTTCAGACATTGATTCTTTCAGACATTGATTCTTTCAACCATTGACTCTTTCAACCATTGACTCTGACTCTTTCAGCCATCGACTCTTTCAGCCATTGACTCTTTCAACCATTGACTCTTTCAACCATTGACTCTTTCAACCATTGACTCTTTCAACTATTAACTCTTTCAGTCATTGACTCTTTTAACCATAAACTCTTTCAACCATTGACTCTTTCAACCATTGACTCTTTCAACCATTGACTCTTTCAACCATTGACTCTTTCAGCCATTGCCTCTTTCAACCATTGACTCTTTCAACTATTTACTCCTTCAACCATTGACTCTTTCAACCATTGACTCTTTCAACCATTGACTCTTTCAATCATTGACTCTTTCAACCATTGACTCTTTCAACCATTGACTCTTTCAACCATTGACTCTTTCAACCATTGACTCTTTCAACAATTGACTGTTTCAACCATTGACTCTTTCAACCATTGACTCTTTCAACCATTGACTCTTTCAGCCATTGACTCTTTCAACCATTGATTCTTTCAACCATTGACTCTTTCAGCCATTGACTCTTTCAGACATTGATTCTTTCAGACATTGATTCTTTCAACCATTGACTCTTTCAACCATTGACTCTGACTCTTTCAGCCATCGACTCTTTCAGCCATTGACTCTTTCAACCATTGACTCTTTCAACCATTGACTCTTTCAACCATTGACTCTTTCAACTATTAACTCTTTCAGTCATTGACTCTTTTAACCATAAACTCTTTCAGCCTTAGATGATTTCCCTGGATGATTTCTGACAAATTCTTAACCCTAATAGTCCCAACATGCGTACAATGTGTGATCAGCTACAATCAGTGTGTATCAAACAACAAACGGTATGTAATTGTATATTTTACATTTAGTTTCTGCATATCAAAGAAATCTAGCTAGATATGCTAACATAAGCACAGTATAAGTTGTCTTTTTGAAAGTAATACACTCCTGATCTTTTCATTGTGACTATTATTTTCTTAGGTATTTAAAAGAAAATCTTATGTTATTTGAAAGAGTTACAAGAGATAAGAACCAGCTCAGGCCAGGATATGACTGACCTACCGTATAACAGTAGCCGGAACTACCTGTCTTCTGTTAACCTGGAATGTTGTTTGACATATACCAAAACCCGGCATTCCACATTTTGCCGACGGACAGAGGAGCGCTTTGGGAGAATACTAGCCTTATCCTAGGAAGAGGAAATGCAACCTGAAAACTTAATGTTATGGCAGGACAGACCGGGCCCTTAGCCTTGGTACGCAGCTGGTGTAAAACGGAAACCTGCTTTGTTCCATGAGCAACACGTGGTCTCTGCAATACGGCCCAGGTTTTGAGGAACTTTATCCCTGGCTTTATTTGGTCTCGAAAACGTGGACTAGTCTTACAAGTCTCAGTCACCATCGCAATGAGCTGTCAGTCCTTTGTCTCCAATATTAGCAAATTTAAACACTATCGTCTAGCAAGATGCCAACAAGGAAGTGAGATACACATAAATGATATGCTGTAAGAGGTGAAATACACATACATGATATACTGTCAGGAAGCCCCATGCACTTGCTTAGGCTAAATACCCACGCGCCAGTGTTTGTTTAATGACAGAACAATAATTACCTGGAAGGCTGTTGACCAGACATCGTCTCAGATTTGAGAGAACGTTATCACAGTACAATGATTATAACATTATTGACTGGCACCTTTCCGTCTACCAGACTATAGTGTTATATTGCTCTATGAGGAGGCTTGGGACTCACAGCCCATGGCGATGGCGAGTGTGACTAGCAAGACTCGCCCGGGTTAAGAAAAATCGTCCACAATAATGAGCGGGGGTGGGGAGGGAGGGGGGGGGTGGGGGTGTCAACGTCAGCTGTTGCGAAGCTGAATGTATGAGCAGAGATCTTAAACCAGCGGTTCTCAACAATTTTTGAGTGGAACGACTCTAACACAGGGGTCGTCAAAGTCCACCGCAATAAACATAATCTGTATTAAAGGGTGGCGGCATTAGGCAGGCTGAGAACCACTGTTCTAAACCAATGCGATGTGTCTGCAGAAAAATGCAACCAACAAGTCAACATGTTTGCAACAATGTGCAATTAACATTCCAACGCAAACAGGAATTAACACAATTTCACAGTGAAAAAAAAAAAAAAACTGACCTGTCATAGTCCATAATGGTATTGAGTCTGTGAGCTATGGCGATAATTGTGCAGTCTTTGAAAGCTTCTCTGATTGTTTTCTGAATCAGCGCATCCGTCTCCATATCAATGGCGGCTGTTGCTTCGTCCAGGATGAGAATTTTGGTATGTCTGAGTAGAGCTCTGGCAAGACAGACTAGCTGTCGCTGTCCTATACTGTATACATGTGAGTAAAGTAAAGTTAGTAAAGACAGACTAGCTGTCGCTGTCCTATACTGTATACATGTGAGTAAAGTAAAGTCAGTAAAGAAAGACTAGCTGTCGCTGTCCTATACTGTATACATGTGAGTAAAGTAAAGTTAGTAAAGACAGACTAGCTGTCGCTGTCCTATACTGTATACATGTGAGTAAAGAAAAGTCAGTAAATACAGACTAGCTGTCGCTGTCCTATACTGTACACATGTGAGTAAAGTAAAGTCAGTAAAGACAGACTAGCTGTCGCTGTCCTATACTGTATACATGTGAGTAAAGTCAAGTCAGTAAAGGACCCTGTTCCGTGCCTCGATGCGTATTGAGTACATAGTAAGAAAAAAAAAAGTTTCCCCTTTACACCGGGCATATGGTAAGAGCACCTATATTTTTACAGATCAATCAGCACTAAGTGGGTAATGTGGTCAGTGACGTACCATACCATGAACAAAATCCACGCAGCCAGCAGTGGGTTTCGATCGCGGTATGTTATAATTAAGTCGGACTCACAACGCCTAAGTCACGGACGCCGCTTGAGCATATAGTGCTAGACCTATATTGTTTAGACCAATCATCACTCGGTGGGTGATGTAGTCAACACCATGCCGGTTGCCTTTGCTTTCCAGGACTTCACCTGGTACTCAATCAAGGCCTGGTCTACATGGCAGCCAACAGCATTTTTTAAAAACAAAGTCCAACTGCGTTCGGATTCGAACCCAAGACCTTCGGATCTTCTAGCGAGCGTCTAGCCGCTACACCTCGACAGACTGTTTGTGTGTGTGTGTGTGTGTGGGGGGGGGGGGAGGGAAGATAAAACAACAAGATTTAAATGGGGGAATTAAACAGTGGCAAACAATAAATAAATTAATGCACTCCATTTATGAATAATGTTGCATATTATTTTTATGACTTTTTAAGCCAACTCCTGGATTTATTGACTGCTGTGTGGCTTTGCTAAGCAAATTACCATTCAGTTGTTTGCCATTGTTTTTTCTTTTTCTTTCTCAACCAATAAGGAAACTGTGATGAGACCGCAAGAATTCTAATTTTGTGCATGGGAAGCTACCTCAAATAGATAGAATCCCGAACTGCAGTTTCATGAAAAAAGTATCTATGTAAGTAAGTAAAGTAAAGGACCCTTTCCACGCCTTTAGGCGTATAGGGCATATAGGGCTAGACTTATATTTTTATAGACCAACGGCACAAGATGGGTGATGTGGTCAGCATCACGCCGGTCGCCTTTACTTCCCGGGATTGCACCCGGTATCTATGTATCTCACCTGAAACTCTGAAAAGTGGCGTTGACAACGGACATCATAGCACTCGGGACATTTCCATAAACGCACTGTCCACATCTTAAACATCTAGTTATTGAACTCTTTATCCTTTCTTCGCCTTTTCCGCTTTAGGTTTGCCAGTTGTCATGATATTTGAAAATGTATAAATTATAATCGGGTGTCCTAATAAACTTTAATGTCCATTCCTTTGATATTGTTTTTCCAAATCAGATTTTACAACTACCGAGTGTTATTCTATGTGGTACGGTCCCTCTGGATGTATTCCATAGCTACAGCGATGGTCATCGTGGATTTCCATGAACGCCAGACTAGTAAATCCAGCGAACTTATGACTTTTATAATGGTAGGCAAATAGCCTTAAACTCGGCCACGAAGATCCCTAAAATTGCTTGTGTGTGTGTGTGTGTGTGTGTGTGTGTGTGTGTGTGTGTGTGGATGTTTTTAAACAGACACACTTTGGTAGAAAGGTAAGTTAAGTTCTACCCCACCAGGACATCACACAAGCGATAAACACCCGGTGACACTAAATGCCACAATGCGGATAAGAATCACCTGTAGAGAGGTCACAGGAACCCCTTTTAGCCGTGAGGCATATATTTAAATGTCCCGACTAGATTCAGGGTCCTCGGTAAAAGCCAGGTTGAGGCTTCAAATAACAAAAAATTGCAAATCCCATGAGGACGACTATTAACATATTTTGGCATTTAAATCGCTGATTGATTATTGGACAAATTGTAGGAAAGATGAGTTTTTTTTTTTTTATTTAGCATGACTGTACAACTTGAACGCATTATGAAACATGTCAACAGTATTTGAGCTGGCAACACTGACACGATACTTAATTAAATTTTAAACACACACAACAACACACACAAACAAACAAACAAACAAACAAACAAACGAACGAACGATGAATACCTCAGATTGGCACCTTCTTCACCACATTCGTACATAAGCTTGTCTGGCTGCGAGGCCACAAACTCCTTCAGATATGATCTTTCCAAAGCGGTCCACAGCTGCTGGTCTGTATATTGTTCAAAAGGATCAACGTTCATTCTAAGACTGCCCGAGAAGATCACTGGATCCTGGTGAAAAATGTACACACATGATGAGTTGCTAATAAACTGCGGACATTCATTAACTGGCGCCTGTGCTGAATAGAGGGAATTAAATGGTATGATAGAATTACTAATGTAGAGCTTTGGGAGAGAACTAAGCAAGCTCAGTGGACCAAGAGGTGAAGGAAATACGCTGGCGTTGGATAGGACACACATTGAGAAAACCGGAAAACAAAATAACTACAATGTCTTTGCACTGAAACCCACAGGAGAATAGGGACAAAGGAAGGGAAAAAAAAACCCCCGACGCACACACAGAGAAGGGAGCGGGAGAATAAAGTTAGAAAGATGGGAAGAACATAGGGAGAATTGCATGCGATAGCATGGGATAGAACGACTTGGCGTGAGTTTGTTGAGGGCCTATGCTCTACTGGGGGCTAAAAATGCAGAATAATAATAAGAAGAAGAAGTATGAGTTGCAGTCATTTATAACTGTTACTAACTAAATACTTGTTAATAGGAGCTTCATGGAACTCACTGACATCCAAACAATATAACTGTTAGTAACATCCTAATGGCAGTGATTGTAATGTGAAACTATTCTGTCAGTAGCTTTAAACGGTCGACTCTGTCGCTTAGGCGTTGCGAACACGCTTGGTAATTTCGAAGTACCCGTTTGATTCCAGCTGCAGTCGACTAGGCAGCAGACTATCTTACATAGCTTTCGACAGTGGTACAGAGCGAGGACCACTCATAGGTAATGGTAAAATAGTGAAAGTAAAATTGTCCAGTAAACCCGAACAGCGAAAACAATACTAAGATGAATTCTGCAAACTGCTGTGAAGGTTACAAAACTAACTAGTTGAAAAATAATCTTATAATGTCATACCATTCAAGTAATACACCAAAACAGGAGAGGGATGTGGATCATGAGATAGACTAAGAAAATTGTGGAAAGATACACTTCCTTCCATCCAATTACGAAAAACAAAACAAAAACTAGTCTGGTTACTAGTCTGGGTCTTTGCTTTGTATATGTGACACTGCCTCAATATCCTCTACTATAAGAGAATAGTTAGGCAGTCTTGGCCAGTTTATGCTGCTTCACACACTACAATGCTACGACACGTCTATAGTTGAGGCGACCTGACAGACAGCAGCAGAGACGTATATACCAATCGACTCCCGAAGCGGTTAAAATAAATAATGAAGAATAAAAGAATTGATAGTATCAACCTGATGTCATTGAATGTGCCATAAATATCTGCAGCTTAGTGGCCCCCATCTAGGGCTGGATAAGAACTTCTGATTTCTGATCATTTAAAAGATGTTCTCCCCCCCCCCCCACCCACTCTAGAGCCGCCTTAACAGCATTATGGCTTCTGGGCAAACCAGTGTGTTGGGGTTCCTACAGCAACCACTCATAGGAATGATATGTAAATGATCTGCTGACATACACAGACTAGCATGGGGCCTATATGTTCGTGGGTCCCCGGACAAGTCCCAGCGAGCCCATGTGTTGAAACGTCACTGGTGCTGCGTATACAAAATACAAACAACAATAAAACATAAAATAAAAGTTTATTTATTGAAATTAAACAAAACTTTCAGTATATTTTGTCACACTTCTCCTTTATTTATATTTGGAAAGTTTTCTCCTACTTTTTCGGTTGCGAAGATTTTAATTCTATCCTCAAATCTAATCTCATGTAACACGTCTGTTTCTATACTTAATACAGATAAGGCATTCAGCCGGCTTTTTAAAACGGTTGTTCTTGGTGCGATTTTTTAATATGCTTCAAATGCGAAAGTAAACAGTCAGCTCCAAGGCTATAGCAAATTTCTGTGGTGCCCCCTCCCACAGAAGAAGAACAAGAGGACGAAACGTTTGTTCCCGTGTGGGTTCCGTGACCCCATTTACGGTAAAATAGGAACAGACTCACTGCCTCCCGAACAAGCATGTCGTAGGAGTCGACTAATTGGGGACATCCTTCGAAGTACATTTGCCCGAGAGGCAAGGAACCACATGTCTAAATATAAAAATAAGCCAAATCTGTGAAACGGATGTACTCGCAGCACTCAGGTTCTGGAACAAGACTAAAGTCAGGAGGTGGACGAACACCCAGAGCTTTCCGTTGGAGTTTACAGCGAGTGAACTCAAAACCAGAAAAACAAAACAAAAGTTTGTGGACAGCCAAAACAAATGGGCAGCAAATACTAAGATCAGCAACTTCAAAATCATCAACTAATCAGAAAACCACGTGGATTGCAGAACATATGAATACCAGAGTTAGGTCTTTAGGAGAAGAAAAAGGAAAAGAAGAAGAAGAAGAAGAAGAAGAAGAAGAAGAAGCAGAAGAAGAAGAAGAAGAAGAAGAAGAAGAAGAAGAAGAAGAAGAAGAAGAAGAAGAAGAAGAAGAAGAAGAAGAAGAAGGATGAGATGATAAAGATGAGGAGGAGGAGGGGTAGAAGATAAATAAGTCGAAGTTAAAGAGGAAGAAAAAGCAGAAGAATCAGGAGGAGTAGCAGCATGGGTAGCAGAAGTGAAAGAGGCAAACGGAGGAATAAGAAGAAGCATAAGAATATACTTACAGTATGCACTGAAACTTACACACCAAGCTGCTTGTACTTACCTGTGGCAGGATGGTCAGTTTGCTCCTGAGATCATGTAAACCAATGTCTGCAATGTTGATACCATCGATTGTGATAGACCCACCAGCCGCCTCGATGATCCTGAACAGAGACACTGTCAAAGAGGATTTACCTGCCCCTGTTCGTCCGACTATACCAATCTGCAGGAAATGTGTAGACAAGGCACATTAGGTTCACATAGCAATCGCTAACTTTAAAGTACAAAACTGATGAAAATAAGGAGTACTCTCTCTCTCTCTCTCTCTCTCTCTCTCTCTCTCTCTCTCTCTCTCTCTCTCTTTCTCTCTCTCTCTCTTGTTGTATCCCGCCAGGACATCACGCAAGCGATAAACACCCGGTTACAAAAAGTGCCACCATGCAGGTGAGGATCACCCGTGGATAGGTCCCAGAAAACCCTTTCAGCCGTAAAGCAATTTTTTTTTATGGCCCGGCTTTATTCAGGGCATCCAGCAAAAGCCAGGGTATGGCTTCAAATAATAAAAACTGCATCCCACATTGGGACGACATCTAACTGTATATATAAAGGGTGCTAAAATATCATTCTTCTCTTGTGTCATTATGTGACACACATGGCTCACATTTTATTCCTCATTTCCGTTTTGTCGTGTGTAATTCTTTCAACAACAACGATTGAATACCGCCCACCACCATGTATTTCCCGTTGCAGTACCCGTCTATCTCTCTATCTCGCTGCTGTCTTCTTTCTACATGTCTAACTGTCCGTCTGTCAGTCCAAACAAAAACTGGCCACGTACCTTTTCTCCGCCGGATATGTGACAGTTGACTCCCTTGAGAACCAGATCCAGCCCTTGCCTGTACCGGGTTTGGTAGTTGTTGAATATGACATTGCCTCTGTTGGGCCAGTGTGGGGCAGGTCGCTTCAGGGGGTTGATCAGGGCAGCCTGGGTTACATAGGAAAAAAGTGTTTAATTTTGTTTAGCTTTCTGGTTTATGTGTTTAAGATATATCTTCTTCGTCGTCTTCTTTGCGTTAAACGGCTGTAAACTCTAGCAGACAAGTCTAGTTGTTCGTCCACTTCTGGACTTTAGTTTTGTATCAGATTTTGAGTATTGCGTGTACATCCATTCTATATAACTTGTTTATCTGCATGCACTCAAATTTTGAAGGAAATCCATAATTAGTCGACTCCTAAGACACGCTTGATATGGAGGCAGTGGGTTTACTCTTCCCACCCCGTACAATGGGACCCCGGAAACCACATAGTGTGTAAGATAGGATTTCTGTTGTTTTCCTCCCGTGTGCAGGGGTGTGTAAGATAGGATTTCTGTTGTTTTCCCCCGCGTGTATCGGTGTGTAAGATAGGATTTATGTTGCTTTCCCCGTGTGCAGGGGCGTGTAAGATAGGATTTATGTTGCTTTCCCCGTGTGCAGGGGTGTGTAAGATAGGATTTCTGTTGTTTCCCCCCGTGTGCAGGGGTGTGTAAGATAGGATTTCTGTTGTTTTCCCCCGTGCGCAGGGGTGTGTAAGATAGGATTTATGTTGTTTTCCCCCGTGTGCAGGGGTGTGTAAGATAGGATTTCTGTTGTTTTCCAGCGTGTGCCGGGGTGTGTAAGATAGGGTTTCTGTTGTTCCCCCCCGTGTGCAGGGGTGTGTAAGATAGGATTTCTGTTGTTTCCCCCCGTGTGCAGGGGTGTGTAAGATAGGATTTCTGTTGTTTCCCCCCGTGTGCAGGGGTGTGTAAGATAGGATTTCTGTTGTTTCCCCCCGTGTGCAGGGGTGTGTAAGATAGGATTTCTGTTGTTCCCCCCCCGTGTGCAGGGGTGTGCAGCATATATTAAGAAAATAATTTTCTACAACGAACGATATTCAAGGAGTCTCTAGAGGAGTGTTTAAAACAGTTTCTTCTGTCACTTAATTATCCTGATTGAGTTTTAAATTTCACTATTTGGTTTCCGGTGTCGTTGCTTGAGATACGGAGTTTACGTTTGGCCGACTCTCTCGTGGGTGAAGAGTGACTAAAGCATTATGTGTTAAAAATACGTGTAATGCAGTCCGCCCTTTAGTTTTTAATCACCTTCTTAAATATAAAAAGGCTAGTTTTTAGGGAACTAACAAGAACTTTGTGTTACAGTATAAGCTAGCTAGAAGCCTAGTGTGTGTTACAGGATGTGGTAGCTAGAAGCCTTGTGTGTGTTACAGGATGTGCTAGCTAGAAGCCTTGTGTGTGTTACAGGATGAGCTAGCTAGAAGCCTTGTGTGTGTTACAGGATGAGCTAGCTAGAAGCCTAGTGTGTGTTACAGGATGTGCTAGCTAGAAGCCTTGTGTGTGTTACAGGATGAGCTAGCTAGAAGCCTTGTGTGTGTTACAGGATGAGCTAGCTAGAAGCCTTGTGTGTGTTACAGGATGAGCTGGCTAGAAGCCTTGTGTGTGTGTTACAGGATGAGCTAGCTAGAAGCCTTGTGTGTGTTACAGGATGAGCTAGCTAGAAGCCTTGTGTGTATTACAGGATGAGCTAGCTAAAAGCCTAGTGTGTGTTACAGGATGTGCTAGCTAGAAGCCTTGTGTGTGTGTTACAGGATGAGCTAGCTAGAAGCCTTGTGTGTATTACAGGATGAGCTAGCTAAAAGCCTTGTGTGTGTTACAGGATGAGCTAGCTAGAAGCCTTGTGCGGCTTTCTGTTAGTGGCTAAGGTTAACACTTTCAGTCCTAGAAAACATACACGCAGAATGACAACATGTGAGATGAGATGTACATGAACTGTGGCGCAAAAAGCGGAAAGAAGCAGATTCAACAACGGAGAAATGTTTATTTTTTTTCAACGGATCAACATCATAGCACACGGGTGTAACCTATAAATGCTCCGTTCTTCTTCTAACTTAAGCCTGAGTCCGAAGATTCTCAGGGCAGCGCACGAACTCTGGTGCACCGGCGAGGACCCTGAAATACTTTAGGTAGATTTGTTAACTCTAAATTTTGCCCGGGCAGCGCCGTTAGGCTACTCTATTCGACTTCCAACTGCTAAGTGATTTTTTTTTTCACATTTGCAACAATATACACGGCGTCCAGTCTCACTGCCCACAGACCAGGAGGAAATTATTAGATATCGGCTTGAATTATTTTGCGTATCCTTTACAGGACGTTGCAGAACCAACCCCAATAGCTCCTGGGTGTTGTGTGGTTTTTTCTAGGCAATTTACGTCCAGTAGTTTGCCATTGATTTCTGGACGGTCGGTTTTCTTGATACCACTGTCGAAACCAACACAAGGCGCATGACCCGCAGCTGGGATCGAACCAGCATTACGAAGCGTTTGAATCGACTTAGCCACAGAGCCGACATTTTATGATGACAGAAGCGAAATAGAAATGACAAACAGGTCGACTAACAATCATATTCTACTTAATATAACCTACAGAGTGCAGAGAGTTGAGTTGAGCTGAGTTGAGTCAAGAACTGACATCACAGCTCTCAGGGCATTTCCATGCGTGATCCGTCCTCATCTTCAGCAGCCAGAGCAGAGTTCTTATACTGATAGTACCGGTCAGAGTGCAGAGATTGCAAAGTAATCTAGACATGGGTAAGGACCATTTTTATGTGCGCTGCGTTTGCATGTGTGTAAACTTATATGTGTGCGAGAAACATCTGACTGACTGACTGACTTTCTACCCTACTAGGACATCACACAAGCGATAAACACCCGAAGACACAAAGTGCCACCATGTGGATGAGGATCGCTGTTGAGAGGTCCTAGAAACCGCGTTCAGACAATTCTCCATGTTTATGGCCTGGCTATATTGCGGCTCCTGGCAAAAGCCAGAGTGGGGCTTCAAATAACAAAAAATGTCATCATAAAAAAGACGAAATTAAATATATTCTGAGAAACATCTGAAACATAGAATATCACGAGAAGTATAGAAACACCAGAAACATAGAATATCAAGAGAAGTATAGAAACACCAGAAACATTGAATATCAAGAGAAGTATAGAAACACCAGAAACATAGAATGTCAAGAGAAGTATAGAAACAACAGAAACATTGAGTATCACGGAATGCATAGAGAAAAGAAAAACTTCGAATATGAGTAGAAGCATAGAGACAAGAAAAACTTCGAATATGAGTAGAAGCATAGAGACAACAAAACTTCGAATATGAGTAGAAGCATAGAGACAAGAAAAACTTCGAATATGAGTAGAAGCATAGAGACAACAAAAACTTCGAATATGAGTAGAAGTATAGACACGAATAAAACAGCCATGGACTATCTGACCTCTTGGTCTACTTGAGAGTATTCCTTCAGTCTTTCCACGGAGACAATGTTGGTCTCAAACTCGCTGACCTGTCTCACCATGTAGGCTAGGCACGAAGATACCTGAAATCATATTCAATAAAACAAGTTGACAGTTGAGCAATAACATCCATTTGCTAATAATATTTTCAAAATCGGAAGTGAACCAGTAAAACGTTACAGCTGGAAAAAATTATACAAAAGGAGCGTTGGATTGGAGTAGACTACGATGCAGACCAAGAAAACAGTGGAGAGATAATATACATGCAGACATATACAGAGTTAGAGTCATCGACTGGAAAGAGAAGACTAGTGAAAGAGATGAATGGAGGCAGATTATTCTACAGCAATGAATCTCAAGGACTCAGAATGCTCCAGAAAAAAAGAGGAGCAGGAGGAAGAACAGAGAAATAATAAAAATATTAAATAAAAAAATATAATAAGAAGAGGAAGAAGAAGAAGAAGAAGAAGAAGAAGAAGAAGAAGAAGAAGAAGAAGAAGAAGAAGAAGAAGAAGAAGAAGAAGAAGAAGAAGAAGAAGAAGAAGAAGAAGAAGAAGACGAAGAAGAAGAAGCAGGAAGAGGAGGGGGCGGTGGAGGAAAATAAATAATGAAAGACAGCGAGAGCAATTATTGGTATTGTTTTTCTGTAATTGCAAGTGTTTCAGAGCTTCAGCCGGGCGCACACACATTGGATTTCGCTTCCAGAGACCTCAGTGATTACGTGTAATTCTTGTTTGTAACTGTAACATTGTTACCGCCGCAACGTTCACTTCTCTGTTGGTGTTTTGATAAGGCAAAGCTGACTAATCATACTTGTCGTTTTGTTTGATATCTATTCAGGATATTTCAAGCGTGTGGGTACCGGGGCCCTATTATAGGCAAAACAAGAATTGACCCAGTGCCTACCCAAAAGCAAGTCGTAAGAGTCGACTAACTGGGAGCTTCCTTCAAAGTTGTAGTGCGTGCATCTGCCTGAGAGGCAAGGAACCAGCAGTCTGCACACAAATGAGTCAGATCTGTAAAACGGATGCACACGCAACACTCAGGTTCTGCAGTCCAGAATTGGATGAACAACCAGAACTTTTCGCCAGAGTTTACAGCTGGTGAACGCGAAGAAGAAGAAGATTGCAAGTGGCAATAATCTATTGCACTCTACAATATACTTATTTATACTTGTGCCATGGCTACTACTGTTTTAATCTCTGCAAGACATCTACTGTAAGATGTTATGTCTGTTTCAAGATCTTTGTACCAATTCATTAAATAAGATTTGTATAATAACAAAGATGTTACATTGTGATACATGTTTTGGAACTTCTCACGAACTTGCCAGCACAGCGAGAGTTCCTTCACTTCCAGTTCACGCCGCAGCTAGTCGCAAGCATGTCATATTTTGTGGATGGGGGAGGGGGGTTATTATGAGATAGCCTCGTTCGGTGTTTTCTCACCGTATATAATGTTTGTGGGAGGTTGTATTACTGTGAGTCTCTTTGAGGCAAGTAAGAAGTACTGCAAGGGGAAAGCAGAATGCGCGATTGTCTGGGATGATTTTATCCCCCCCCCCCCTTTCCCACCACAAAATGAGGCCACTGACAAGGAACGTTGAAATACACAAATATAACAGTTTTGAAACTCAAGAACCGTCGGGCAAGAAGTAGCACAAGTTGAAAATAATCACACAAGAGAGCGGTGACAACACGAGATAAGAGACAACGGTTAAATCGTTGGAAATAATTAATACATGACACCCCCAAAACATAGAACAGGCCGTGTGACCCGCTGCGGCATGAATGGTACGGGAAGGAACTCACTGAAACACTCAACAGCACATTTGTTTAGCGATAAGTAGTCTGTATTTGGCCCATAAGGATGCAGTACACCTATGAGTCTGTTGTTGTCATCACTATCTCATTCAGACATGAGCTATAGCTATCTGGTATTCTTCTTCGCGTTCACTGGCTGTAACTCCAGCGGAAAGCTCTGCGTGTTTGTCCACATCCGGACTTTAGTCTTGTTCCAGAATCTGAGTTGCATGCACATTCGTTTCACAGATCTGGCTTATTAGTATGCAAACTTGTGGTTCCTTGCCTTTCAGGCAAATGTGCTCCGACTTCAAAGGATGTCCTCAATTATTCGACTCCTGCGACATGCTTGTTGGGAAAGAAGTAGGCCTATTCTTGTTTTCCCCACAACGTGGGCCTGGGGAACCCACACGGGGAACCGTCATCTGTTAGTGAAAGAGTTGATGGTTACCTGGAGGGCATAGGAGACTGATAACCCAGCATCGCTGCCGCCGCCACCGCTAGTGATCTGGAAGATGGCAGCGAACAAGACGATAGCATTTGCTACCAGATCCATGCTTAGCTGGAGCCATCTAGATGGGACACATTTACCTCATTAACAAGGAAAACAGTAAAAAAACAGTTAAGAAGGAGAGTTATATTACACACACACACACACACACACACACACACACACACACACACACACACACACATGTAAGTACATGTTCATTTGCACATATACAAGGCCTATGCACTTCATATCTATTTCAATACACGTACACACACACGCACACACTCATATATATATATATATATATATATATATATATATATATATATATATATATATATATATACGCAGCCTCCCCGCCACCCCCATACACACACACACACGCGCAGCCTCCCCGCCACCCCCATACACACACACGCGCGCAGCACCCCGCCACCCCCACACACAGATATGTAAGTGATATCAGTTCGCATATTCCCAATTAAACACATAAATAACGGTAAAACACCATTTTCCACGCTTCAGGCGTATTGGGCAAGACCTCTATTTTATAGGCCAATCGGGGCTCGGTGAGTCATGTGGTCAGCATCACCCTGGTCGCCTTTACTTCCTATGACTTTTTCCCCCTTAAAGGCTGAGCCGACCTGGGAGCCAAGGTCTTTCAAAAAAAAATTTCGACTTTGTCAGGATGTGAACCCACGACCTTGAGATTCACAGGTGAGTGTCTAGCCACTACACCACTACGGCTCCCCATACACATAATACACATATTGAATTGTGTGTTCATACTCTTATTTATACAAACAGAGCTGCATTTGACCCACCTCTGAAATCATTTATTTAATGCCCCCCAAGTGCACGCACACATATACACATGCAAATATATGCCATTTCTCACTTATGCACACACGCACATACACATACTTACACACACAAGATAGTAGACAAAATTAATAAAGTAAAATATAGTTTTCCTCTATTTCGATCCTTCAGTCAGAAACAGGTTATATCAGGAGGCCAGAAGTCTTGATGAAAGCTATTGTGCAATCCATATTTGCTTGTGTACACCATACAGCTTTGTCGTCATTGAGGTTAGAACAGACCAGATGGCTTGTCTGTTAACAGTTTTGTCGTGACTGAGCTTAGAACAGGCCAAATAGCTTGTCTGTTAACGGCATGTAGTTTACAGTGTCGGAGCACATTCTTAGCATTTTCAGAAGCCAAGCTGCAGGGACACTTTCAATGATTCCAACACCGAAAAAACTGAACTTGTGTTTGCAAAGTCAATTATGTTCTATCGTTAATCTGAATATCTTCTTCGCGTTCACCAGTTGTAAACTCCGGCGGGAAGTTTCGATTGCTCGTCCACTTCACAACTCTAGTCCTGTTCCAGAATCTGACTATGGCGTGCACATCTGTTTTGCAGATCCTGTTTTCATTTTGCAGACTGTTGATTAATGGCCTCTCAGGCAGATGCACTCCGACTTCGAAGGAAGTCAACTCTTACGACATGCTGTGAGTCTGTTCTTCATTTCCCCAAACAACAGGGCCTTGAACACACAGGGGGATAGTCTGAATAGGATACATTTTCTCTCTCTAGACAGGCTATAAAGCGGGCCTTGAGTCCGCGGTAGTATTGTGGCAAGAACATCTGTCTGCTGGACCAGTAGTAACATATGTCATAAGCTCTTTCGGTGGCGACAGGAGGGGGTCCAATTACCCGGCGCTCCCTTGTCGACTCAGCATAAACTGTGTGCTTGGGAAGTAAAGGCGATCAACTTCATCCACCTAGCGCTTTAAAAAAAAACTAGCGCTGTGGGAAAAAACTAATATAAGAATCGCATATGATGAGTTAATGTAATGACTGTTTGGAATGGAATGGAAAGGGTAAAGGGGGGGGGGGGGAAGAAGTGTCTTTGCAATACCAACAAATGTACGATAAGTTACAAGGTATGGATAAAGTTTAAACAGTTGCAAATACGAAACCAAATTCTTCTTCTTAAAGTCCATGCTGTGTGGTGTTTGTAGTCATGTCTATTCACAACCTTCTGTCTCATGTAGTTTCAGCCAACTCTGACACAGATGATCCTCAATGATATGATGTCAAACTGTCCAGAATCTTTTCTATCCGTCTCCCTTTGTCTCTAGTACCCTCCAACTTTCCTACTGTCACAATGTGCTCCAGTTTTCTCCTCCTCACATGACAAAAAAGTGTAGATTGTCTCTTTCTGATGTAGGCCATCAGTTCTTTTCGTGAATCAGTTTCTTTCAAGACATCCTCATTGCTCTTTTTAGTTGTCCAGGGTATTCTCATCATTCGTTTAAAAAAAAAAAACAACCTCATCTACGTAGCTTGCAAATAATTTTTCACTAATCTACAAACTGTCCATGATACATTACCAGATGTCAAGAAATGATTCACATAGCTTATATTACAAAGATGAAATTACCTGATAGCAGACTGACTTGCGAAAAAATAGATCTGATTTTTGTCTACTCTCTGCGTGGACTCCTGTATAAATCTCTCCACTGCCCTGTAGGATCTGATGACCGCAGCTCCGGTGATGGACTCACTGAAGTGGACGTAGATGGGCGATCTTGTCACTGATTCGATTCTCTTCAGCTGTCTTGATGTGCGCACATAGTAGTTCTGGAAAATGTTTTCACGGAGGTAAGTCAAGTCCTACTCTAGTTCCTGTCTTCAGGGTGTGAAGCTGTAGACATCAGCAGGCAGGGCTGTGCCATGTTACGATACACATATGAGGCTGCATCAGGCAGCACGTAAGGAGGGCGGGGTGGGGGGGGGGGCGGCATAAGCAGCGAAATCAAGATTTGAACTTTTGATCTGAGCGCGGGAAGCTGTTATGGGCGGCAGTTCGAAGACTTGCATAACACTGAGAAAATCTACCACACGAGATTATCGGCTGGTGCCACTATACAAAGAAAACACGAGGGAGCTGAGCCCCTTTAAGAATAGGGACGGTAGCTTAAGAGAACATATGTCTTGTTTAAGTGCGCAACAATAATAGTAATTAATATTTTAAAGTGCTGCATGTAGCAAATGACTGTAATAATGTTTCTAAAATAATATGAAGTTCATAAGCATATGCTTAATATGAAAACCTCTGTACATAGTTGGGTTGGGAGAGAGGGAGGGGAGGGGGGGGGGTGTGGGGCATAGCTTCCTTGCAAATGTTAAAGAGATGGACTGGGTGCCTCAGCCCACCCCTAACACATTATTGGTGGTGGGAGAAGGCGTTCAAAGAGTGTGTTTGTTTTTGTATATATTTGTGCTTGTGTGTGTATATATATATAAACACACACATATGTGTGTTTTATATTATAAACATACATAAACAATCTTTAAAAAGGATCATTACGTGAGCAAATATCAACATAACAAGAGCCTATTCTACCGTTATCTAGGTCGTCAAGTGGCGAATGTTCCAGTGACCTCCAAATGTTTAGGTATAATTAACAGGAGAATTAATACTGATTAAAATCATCATCATCATCAAGTGTCCTGCCGACTGGCGTTGGTAATCATGCCTCTCCGAAATCTGCCATCTTTAAAAACATGTCTCAGTTTGTGTGTTGACACTCGTCTATGCCATGATGAAAGGATGTTAGGAATCTTCTGGCCTCTACCAACAATGACATCAGTCTGTTTTTTTCTGATGAGTTTTGGTATGAGCTGTCTGCGAGCACTCGCCTCTTTTTAAAAAGTTGACTAAAACAGACGAGGTTGTTGAGAGGCTTCTCTTGGTTATAAGTAAACCTAATCTATGTACCGAAGTTTATAACATCTGAGTCTACTTACATCCTGAAATTCATTACAGTTTAAAGTATTTTAATACTAAAGTTTATTTTAGCTGAACCTACTTACATGAACAAGCACATTACAGCTCAACGTTCATGTTACAGTTCATTATAACTAAACCTACTTACATGGTCAAGGTTACTGCCACTGAACCTACTTACATGATCAAGCACATTACAGCCAAACATTCATATTACAGTTCATAATAACTGAACCTGTTTACATGGTGAAGGTTTCTGATGTGACCCAACTTACATGATCAAGCACATTACAGCTAAACATACATGTTACTGTTCATAATTACTGAAACTACTTATATGGTGAAGGTTACTGCAGCTGAACCTATTTATACGGTGAAGCTGATTATAGCTGAATCTACTTTGATTCTAAAATTTCATTATAGCTTAAACCTACTTATATGCCAAAGTTTATTATAGCTGAGCCTCCTCAAATGCCGAAGTTCATTGTAGCAGAACCTACTTAGACATAAAGTTTATTATAGCTAAACCTTCTTACACGGTGAAGTTCATTATAGCTGAACTTACTTATATGCGAAAGTTCATTATAGCTGAACCTACTTATACGCCAAAGTTCATTATAGCTTAACCTCCTCATACGCCGAAGTTAATTGTAGCATAACCTACTTACACGCTAAAGTTGACTGTAACTGAACATATCTGTATGTTGCTAACTAGCTCGGTCCCTTCCAAAATACGCCTGGCAAAACTAGAAGGGAACCGATTCGGCAACACACCGTAGGACATAATGAAAAAATAACAAGGAGAATGAACCGAATGGAGGATGAGTCACGAAGGCAACATCAGGGAGACAAGGATAAGAGAAGCACACTGGGACAGAGACAGAAAGGAGCGGTCAAGCTACTATGATAGGAACATAATGTCGGATAGCTGGCGCACATACCACAATCTTAGCCACGCAAATCGCGTAAATAAACCAGACCACAAAAATAACCGGTGACTGTTGGTAGTTTCGCTACCAACAGCAGGTTGAACGTGGTCGATATTTTCCTCCCTTCTTCTTCTACAATGGAATGGAATAGAACCTACCTGTATGATGTAAAAGACAATACATATCGGAACAAGGACAGCTCCAAAAAGGGGACTCTTGATGAGCACAACCACCACAGTGATGATGATGATGGAGAACGTGACCAGCCAGTCCCGCAGAATTATAGGCAGTGTGTTGTCGACGGTGTCCACGTCCTTGGAGAATCTGGCAAAGTTGAAAATACATACTGTTGTTTTATGCTAGTTGTTTCAATACTCTACTTGCTTAACTGATTCGGATTTATTATTATTGATTCAATGTTTCATCTTCTTTGCATGTTAGTGGACACATGAAATAACATTGTTACCTGTTTAGAATTCGACCAATGGGAGTCTGGTCAAAAAATGACATAGGCGCATGGAAGAGTCTGTCCAGCAGTAAATGGTGCATCCTGTCTGCAGCGCGCACTGACCGGTACCAGAAGATGTAGTTGAATATCAGAAGTGTTACCACTGGAATATACAGTAGTTAGTTTATATTATATTTGTGAATTTATGCCTGTTTGTCTGTTCATCTACCTACCTACCTACCTACCTACCTACCTACCTACCTACCTACCTACCTACCTACCTACCTACCTACCTACCTACCTACCTACCTACCTACCTACCTACCTACCTACCTACCAACATACCTACATATCTACCTACCTACCTACCTACCTACCTACCTACCTACCTACCTACCTACCTACCTACCTACCTACCTACCTACCTACCTGATTGCCTGCCTACCTGATTGCCTGCCTACCTACCTACCTGCATACATACCTACCTACCTACCTACCTACCTACCTACCTACCTACCTACCTACCTACCTACCTACCTACCTACCTACCTTTTTTCTATCATCGAATCTATTCCTCTGTCCGTCTGCTTGTGTCTGTCTCTCTCTATTTCTGTCACTCTGTGTGTGTATGAATTGTCGGATCTATTTGTCACTGTCGGATTGTGCATGTCTGTGTATTTTACCAATGTCGGCATGTCTGTGTATACCAATATGGGTGTGTCTGTGTGTGGGGACGTCTTGAACTGATTTGTTTGTTGTTGTTCCCCCCCCCCCCCAATTCTATGTGAAGATTTTTACCTTTGTGTAATAGATTTTGTGGTAAAGTGTGTATATGCAGACAAACGATTTACTTTGCGGTTGAATATATGTATTATATCACAATTACATGTGAAAGTATAATTAACACAGTGACAATCACAAAAATGTCTTATATCACACATGCATGTAAAAGTATTGTTAACTCAGTGACAATCACGAAAATGTCATATATACCACATGTATGTGAAAGTATAGTTAACACAGTGACAATTACGAAAATGTCATATATACCACATGCATGTGAAAGTATAGTTAACACAGTGACAATTACGAAAATGTCATATATACCACATGCATGTGAAAGTATAGTTAACACAGTGACAATCACGAAAATGAGACCGCAGAATAATCCCAGGAGGCACCATGTAAATAACTAATTAAGATGCACAAACATAAACACATATATTCTAAGCATTCATTCTGTATGAAATTTTGTCTGTTGGTTTATTTGACTGTTAACTGACCATCCCTGTGTGAATTTATTCACATGTTTGTTTGAATTTTAAGTATCTTTCTCAAGCCCCGACTTAGATTTTTTTTTTAGAATGTGTCTGATTGGCCTAACCCTCCTACTCAAGCCATCCTCAAAATGTTATACATTTCCGAAGCAAATAATTGAGAAGGTGGGGCTGGGGAAGGGGAATGGGAACGCTGAGGTCACTGAATTAGGAGACACAAAAAGTGGAAAAAGGGGGGGGGGGGAAAGGGGGGATGGCTGCCACCAAAAATGTATGTAATGGAAGTTTAGATGCCCTCTTTATCCATGCAAAGAAATGATCTTTTAAAGTATCTGTTTCAATATTTCATATAACTTCAAATATAGTATTATATTTATTTGCATTTCAACACATTGTTATTATTATTATTATTATTATTATTATTATTATTATTATTATTGTGCTGATTGGCAATAAATATGATCATATACTTGAAAAAATATTAAATGTATAAACGCCAACTTTTAACGAAAATGTCAATGCATGACTGTAGGGGATCTTTTAGTACCCTTGCACAATTATTACTAGCCTCCCCCTTTCACCCTCACCACCAAGATTCCGGCGCCCATGGATATACGTATAGTTGTTCCTAGTGGTCAGCCCAGTACACTGACGTACACTGTGTTCCGCCTACACTGACGTACACTGTGTTCCGCCTACACTGACGTACACTGTGTTCCGCCAAAGAAGACTCCATAAATGATCAGGTAGTAATCAGACGCGGCAACACCGTCTGATGTGGTTCGCGTAGAAGCATTCAACAGTAACGGGTCCTCTGTCCAGTCGGTCAGAAAGAAACTTGACCACACAGCCAAACCTGAAATAGTTAAACTGTAGAATGAGATGGCAAATAAATAAACAGCTAAATAAATATGACCTTGCCTCCCAGGTAAACCCAGCCTTGAGTGGGTACCAGGTGCAGTCCCCTGAAGTAAAGGCGGCCGACGTGATGCTGACCACATCACCCATAAAGTACCGATTGGTCTATAAAATATAGGTCTAGCCCTATATGCCCAATAAGCATGAAGACGTGGAAACAGTCCTTTACATAAAAAAAAAAAACGTAAAAACAAGGAGGGTTGTGTCTTTTCCTTGCAGCTACGGTCACATAATGGCTAAATGCTCTCACGTCGGACTGAATGTCTTGCGTTCTAAACCTCAGTAGGACGGACACCCCCTTCCCCCATGGTCTTTGCACCCAGGCAGACCCAACCTAAAATGGATAACAGGTAAAGCACTGGGAAGAAAAGCCGTAAGTGTGATGTTGTCCACACCATTCTTCGTGTGCCAACTGGCCTACATAACTAAGCCTGGCACGGTATGCCGAAACGCCACAGACTTCTCTTGTTACGTTCTTGACTCTTTCAATCTATTGGTGGGTTTGTCCTCTCTGGACTTCTACCTTAAAGTCTACACACCATCCGGAAACGGAAAAGTCTCTGTCTGGCTAACAGACAAATACGGCAGATACTAGATGCCCCCGTTCATCCTTCTGTTATAATTAGACAGCCGATTCTGTGACACCAGCCTGGTGTAACCTGCATTCATTTAGCCCTTATTGTCTGCTTATTTCGGGAGTCGCTGTGATCTAATGCTAGTGAGCATAAATGTATTGTGTTGGAATCTGTAGAAATGCTACCTGTTATCACTGAACCGAGATATCAGACAACTGTCAGTTACTGCATTTATTTACCACTTTGCGGTGTAGTCAGGGGGAGTCTTTGAGCCTGAGGATTTAGGGCCGCATGGCTAGTGCTGTAGCCACGACTGTGCAGGTGAGGATTTTATTGCCAGCAGTTCGATCCAAAAATCCGTACCGAAAAATGTGCTGAGAAGCAAAGACGTGATGTTAGCCATATCACCCCGTGAGTGCCGATTGGTTTATAGAAATAAATGTTTCAACAATTCCTCTGTATGTTTAAAAAACTCCACACCATGCTCAACTCAATCGCCCCATATTTTAGTCCCCATATGCTGGTCCTAAAGAGAATAGGGGGCTTTTGAGCTGAAATGCTATAGAAAGATTCCCAGAATATCTTGGACAAAGAAGAAGAGAAATACTGACATCTTGAAAGATCTGAACATCAAGGAAGATTTGCTAATGAACAGCATCCTGTCTCGAAAGCTGAAATATTTCGGTCATATCAAGCGCCACAACGAACTGGAAAAAATTATAGCAGAAAGCGTGGTACCAGGAAGGAGGGGCAGGGACTGACCGACACGAAGATGGGCACATGATATAATTGACTACTTGAGTATGAAAGTGCAAGAGGCGGGAGAGCTGGCGAGAGACCGAGTTTTTTTCTGGCAGACTGTGATGAAAGTGACGTTCTGAAAAGGACCTGCTACATGATGATGAGGTCTAATATATACTTCAACATACGCGCGGACGCTTGCGCGGATGTTTGCAAGGTAGTAACTGTGTTTGAAAATACCATCACAACCGCGTACATACCTTGGTTAACGGCATATACAGTCACAATCGCGCACATACCTTGGTTAACGGCATATTCAGTCACTACCGCGTAATACCTTGGTTAACGGCATATACAGTCACAACCGCCTAATACCTTGCTTAACGGCATATACAGTCACAACCGCGTACATACCTTGGTTAACGCCATATACAATGAATGCAAAGATCATTGCAAACATTCCCGCTGCTCGACCATACACAACAAACACGTCTCGTTTCACCTGGAGTTAGATACAAATAAATGTCTTAGATATCATTATTGTCGTCATCACTACAGAAACAGTTCTGTAGTATATTAACACCTGGCATCAAACAAGGACATGATGTTCTGGAACTAACCTTCTAAAGTCGTTTCCCCTTAATTATTTATGTGCACAAAGCAAATACAATATGTTTTGCAGAATGCAAATACAGTATAGATAGGTAAGTTGCGTATCCTTTACAGGATACCAACCAACCCCAGCAGCGCCTGGCTGTTGTGTGGTTTCTCTAGTCAAAGTTACGTCCAGTAGTTTGACAGTATAGATATACTGGCGTAAAAACTGTAGTGAACTGCAGGTCCGCAAAAATCTCACACCGAATAGCCATATTCATCATTGTCTGTGGTACTGTATTTCCACGAAGATAAGATCTACCTCCAAAACTACATCCTAGCACGCGTTGTCATAATGCTTTTAATATACGCCATATTCAAAATCGCTAAAGTCTTACATAATTGCTTCTAATAAAATCACAAAGTACACATGAACGCCGTTTACTCCAAACTGCACCCTCATCTGCAGAAAGAATAATACTTCGAAGCACGGCCAGCTAAACTTCACTGAAAGTGTCTTCCGTTGGGCATATTTTTTTTGTAACCACCTGAATGTTGAATGTTGATTTGGGAATCGACATCACAGCACTCGGGACACTCCCAGAAGCTATCCACTCTCAACTTCAGCAGCAAGCGAATCGTTCCAATTCCGATGGCACCAGTAACTATCTGACCAGAGACCTCTGAAGCAAAGCTTGTCACTCTGCACGAAGCCCGCCTATCTTTAGAATTCTCAACATGCTCTGTGAGTTAGTTAGAATAACCACATGCGTGTACAGCTGATTCTCAAGTCAGCGGAAGGTACAGTGACGTACATTCGCCTTTGCTATGAACCCCAATGCACTTCGTCTGCCTCTCAACACAGAGTCATCTGTATATATAATCATATAGTTTCGAGATTAGGTGCCGTAGAAACACCATTACATTTGATTCGGATTCAGGATGTATGGTGGTCATTGAAGTATTAGCGAGATTGGGTGTCTAGGCTGTAGAGAGTTATGCTGATCCCCAGTAGTTGTTTTAGCCAGATGGGGATTCCACTAGACGAAGACTTATAGTGATTTAAAAATCGTTAGCCAGACTGGATTAATACTGGATGAAGATCTATAGTTATCTTTAGATCGGTAACCAGACTGGACCAAGATCTACAGTGTTCTCTAGAACGTTAACCAGAAGGGGTTACCACCGGATGAAGATCTATAGTGATCTTGAGACCGTAAGCCAGACTTGGCTACCACTTGACCAAGATCTATAGCTTTCTCCAGAACGTTATCCAGAAGCGATTATCACTGGACGAAGATCTATAGGGATGTTTAGAACTGTAGCCAGACTAGGTCACCACTGGACAAAGATCTATAGGGATCTTTAGAACAGTAGCCAGACTAGGCTACCACCGGATCAAGATCTATAGGGATCTTTAGAACAGTAGCCAGACTAGGCTACCACTGGACAAAGATCTATAGGGATCTTTAGAACAGTAGCCAGACTAGGCTACCACTGGACAAAGATCTATAGGGATCTTTAGAACAGTAGCCAGACTAGGCTACCACCCGACCAAGATGTAAAGGGATCTTTAGAACAGTAGCCAGACTAGGCTACCACAGGACAAAGATCTATAGGGATCTTTAGAACAGTAGCTAGACTAGGCTACCACTGGACAAAGATCTATAGGGATCTTTACAACAGTAGCCAAACTAGGCTACAACTGGACCAAGATGTGAAATGATCTTTAGAACAGTAGCCAGACTAGGCTACCACTGGTCAAAGATCGATAGGGATCTTTAGAACAGTAGCCAGACTAGACTACCACCGGACCAAGATCTATAAGGATCTTTACTACAGTAGCCAGACTAGGCTACCACCGGACCAAGATGTGAAGGGATCTTTAGAAAGTTAACCAGGAGAGGTTACAATTAGGCAGGGCCACCACCACCACCCCTCCCCCTGCCTCACTGGTAACAGCTTTGTCTAGCTGGATATAGGAGAGGGTAGCCCACCTGGTTCTAAACCACTCGTTGATTGGGGTATGCCTATCCTGCAGGCAAAGAAAGACTCGGCGGATTGTGAGAATGAAACCTCTCATGGCTCCTCGGACAAAAAGGCGATCAACAGCAGGCAGAGCACTTAAGACGCCTTGGTCATCCGTTGCACCTAGGTCCATTTCCA
Source organism: Candidula unifasciata (assembly GCA_905116865.2). Lineage (NCBI taxonomy): Eukaryota > Metazoa > Mollusca > Gastropoda > Stylommatophora > Geomitridae > Candidula > Candidula unifasciata. The sequence goes on along the minus strand of CAJHNH020000281.1, from coordinate 106,044 downwards.
ATCATTTCGATACTGTCCTGCAACTGGATCAAGATGGATGAGAGAGTGAGGTCGTCAAATTTGGCAACTCTTCCTCACTTAATCCAAGTCCTTACGCAAGTCACTGTCATCCAGATAAACGCTTAAGTCTTTTGGCATCAACACAGCAACAAGGGAGGCTGCTGCACAGGACCGTTATGGATAGCCTGCTTCCCTCAGGTATGATGCATCAGCCTGCCAGGCAGCGGAGGATGCACAGGCAGAAATATGGAGACAGACTAGAAAGAACCGCATCGCTAACCTCACACTTACTGTGGCTTCCATCGGTTGTCCGCACTACTCAAGATTTTTCTAGGCTCTTATTGGACTAATCAACCACCTTCATACTCACAATCACTGAACATGACTAATTGGGATAAAAAGTGGTCTTCATCATTCGTGATAGACGAATAACAACAACAAACACACAACTGGACACAGACCTATAGGGATCTTTAGAATGTCAATCAGAGTGGGCTGCCAGTATAAGGAGATCCATAGTGATCATTAGAAACGTTAGCCAGACCATTATTCACATTTGACTTTATAACAGTCTAGATCTGATTTGCTTAAAAAAAAAGATCCACGCTGTCGAAAGCATACACAAGCCCGGCCTACATAGTAATTTACACACATATCGTAATTATCTGAACGACTAACAACACGTACTCGAATCTGAATGACAACGAACAACACGTATTCTTATCTGAATGACAACGAACAACACCTACTCAAATCTGAATGACAACGAACAACACGTACTCTAATCTGAATGACAACGAACAACACGTACTCTAATCTGAATGACAACGAACAACACGAACTCTAATCTGAATGACAACGAACTACACGTAATATAATCTGAATGACACCGAACTACACACACTCTAATCTGAAAGACAACGAACTACACAAACTCTAATCTGAATGACAACGAACAACACGTACTCTAATATGAACGACAACGAACTACACGTACTCTAATCTGAATGACAACGAACTACATGTACTCTAATCTGAATGACAACAAACTACACGTACTCTAATATGAACGACAACAAACTACACGTACTCTAATCTGAATGACAACAAACTACATGTACTCTAATCTGAATGACAACAAACTACATGTACTATAATCTGAATGACAACAAACTACATGTACTCTAATCTGAATGACAACAAACTACATGTACTCTAATCTGAATGACAACAAACTACATGTACTCTAATCTGAATGACAACAAACTACATGTACTCTAATCTGAATGACAAAGAACGACACGTAATCTACCTTCCCAGTTTCCAGCTTTTCCTCGAGGATCAGTTTACCGCCCACCGGGTGGACACTTCTAACACTGGCGGTGATAGCCATAGACATATCCAGCGATTCTTGAATCAGTACCGGTGTGCTTGTTTGGCGCTCGTAGCTTTTGCTAAAGTTTCATGAACATTTATTATTGTACTTGTAACGTTAGGCATGCCAGACAATTGTAATTACTAAACAAGAATATTAATAAACAAAGACTGTCTTCAGATCGATTTCTGTTGCTTCTGCTATGAAGGCTACCGCTGCTGTGCTGCTACAATTATTAATTATTACTACCACCACCATCACCATTAGTATTACTACTATCATTATTACTACCACCACACCATCATTATTACTACTACAGCGATTACTATTACTGTTATTGCTTCTCTTTCTACGACTTCCCACAAGACCTAAATAAAGGATGCCACAATTGTTCACCTCTACAATCGAAAAAGGAAATCGCATGTCTTGCGATAACCAGGGGCATCTCCCTGTTATCTGTAGCAATGAAATTGCTAGCCAGAATCATCCTGGCTGGCCTTACAGCACACCTTGATCAAGGTCTTCTGCCTGAGAGTCAGTGTGGCTTCCGGAAATAACGAGGCGCCAATGACATGATATTTGCTGCAAGGCAGCTACAGGAACAATATCAAAAGTAAAATGTTGATTTGTCCTATGCATTCATTGACCTGACCAAGGCTTGCGACACAGTAAATAGAGATGGACTGGAAAATCATGGCAAAATTTGGCTGCCCACAAAAGTTTATAACAACGATGAAGACATTTTGTGAACGAATGCAAGCAAGAGTTCTGGAAAATGGACGGCTCTCAGAGCCTTTTATGGTCTCAAACTGTGTAAAGCAAGGGTGCTTGCACCAACACTCCGCTTGCTGATTGACGCCTTCAGAGAGGGGGATGCTGGTATCGATATCAGATATTAATTTAATCTCAGGAGGGTAAGTGCTAAAACCAAGGTTAAGTCAGACACCATAAGAGAATTACTTTTTGCTGATGACTGTGCTGTCTGAGCCAGCTCAGAGATTGAACTACGACATAGTGTAAACAAATTATCCGAAGCCTTTACAAACTTTAGGCTTGTCAAAAGTACTAACACAACTGAACTAATGTCCCAGCCAGCCCCAGGAACAATCTTATCTTTCCAGCTAGAAAAGTTAACATCGATCTAAATATCAATTCAATGATATTCAAAGCCAGCAGCGCATTTGGTAGACTTCTTACAAAAAGTCTGGAATAGAGCTGGAATCAGCCTGCAGAGGAAGCTCAAAGTGTACAGAGGTGTCGTACTTTCTGTATTTCTTTATGCATGTGAACCATAGACCGTTTACCATGGCCGTGCTAACAGACTAAACCATTTCCACACAGTATGCCTCAGAAAGTTGCTGAACATAAAATGCCTAGACTGGATCCCTTACACTGAAGTCCTCGACGGAGCTGGACTGCCCAGTATTCATTTGATTCTAAAACAGTCCCAACTTCGCTGGGCAGATTATGTAGTCCACATTCCTGAACATCGACTGCCAACAAATAATTTTCTATGGTGAGCTACAAAAAGAAAAACATCCCAATGTGGACAGAAGAAAGGTTTAAAGGACAATCTCAAGACCTCACTAAAAGACTTATGTATTGATTCTAAGACCTGGGAAGTCGCTGCATGTGACCGCTCATCTTGGCGCTCCTCTCTTTATCCAGGAGCTATGGCCCGTGAAGCTGCTAGAGCTGCAGCAGCAATTCAGAAAAGCCAGGAAGGACTATAAAAATCACCAAAGAGATGCGGCCTCACTTGAAATAATTCATGCTAGACTGGCTTGAAGATTTATATGATTTGTGTCGATCACTGTACATTTTCTTAGTGCTACACAAATTATTAGCCCGAAAATATTAAAGAAATTCGCCGCTGTAGGAAAACAGCAGTAGCTGTGCAACTATAAATTATTAAATTCTAAGGACATGGAAATTGAAGATCGCATGCAAGAAGATACTTGTTAAAGTCTGACGGAACGTCTTTTGCAACAGACTTTTACTACTAACACCACCACAACGGTCACCACTATTACTACTACAGTTATTACTACTACTGCTACTACTACAATATTACTATTTCTACTACTATTGTTACAACAATAACAACAATTTCTATTACTTCTACTACTACCACCACCACCACTATTACTACTACTACTGCTGATGCTACTACTACTACTACTGCTACTACTAATACTACTGCTGCTACTAGTAGTAGTAGTAATAGTTATAGTAGTACATATAAGACAATCACCTTTTGGCTTTCCTCCTCGGCATGTACACCATAGGATTGTGGCTAGAAAACTCATCAGCAGACGTGTTGGCTGCATCTGACGTCACTCTTTCCACTATTGACCTCATTTCATTTTTCACAACTTGAACTGCAATTCACGGAACTGAACTTTTCAGCAGATAGCGGTAAAATATAAGCTAAACAATGATAAGGAAAAGTTAACAATACTTTCTGATCAGCAGAAACAAATGTATCCAATGTTTTTATTGTGAACTTATCCATCAAAGGAGCATATGCCCAACACCAGCCCATGCTGAATTATCCTTCTCCTCTGCTGTTGAGTGCAGCAAATCAAGTTTCAGGCCAAATGGCATCAATTTTGAAATGCAAGCATGTGGATATGAACACCGAAAGAACACTGTGCAAAACAATATTCTTACCAACACTACGCTATCAGTGTCAAATATGGACACCGTCGTGAGAAGACGAAGGAAAATAGTCACGACAGAAATGAAAAGCTTACGTACTATGTTGGGTGTAACGAGGAAAGACTGACTTAAGACATATTATACCAGGAGTAAAGTTGATACAGAATCAAAATTGAACTTTACAGGTAGATTTCAAATCAGACAGTTTCGCCATATAAACAGAATGGCATCAGAGAGGGCATCACAGAGAGCATTGTTGTGCAGATACATCGGTAACAGATCCAGAGATCGACCACCCAGAATATGGACCGCAGATATCTCAGAAACAATGAAAAGTACTTTATGTAAAGCAAACTGAAGGGCCCGTTTCAAAGATCTCTTCCTGCCCTGACGACGCAAGGCATTCCAGGGGTAGAGAAAAGATAAAGATTGAGTGAAATCTTTGGTATATTATCATGTTTTCTCAATCGTTGTCCTGTCTAACGCAGCCTACTATCGTCTGTTCTTGAAACACTGGAAATCGAAGACCATTATTTCGAGGACTGTGAAATGGTGAAACTACTTCCCTAATAGGGTAAGTCCCAGCAAAGAAATCAAAATTAGAATTATAAGAGCATGTATCTTCCTTGTAGCAACACACGGATGTGAGTCGTGGACTACTTCATAGTCCTTAGGAAAGAATATGGAGGCTTTTGAGCTGAAATGCTATAGAAAAATTATCATAATACCATGGACAGAGAAGAGAAGAAGTACTGACATTTTAAAAGATCTGAACATCAAGGAAGATTGGCTAATAAGCATCCTTTCTAGAAAGCTGAAATATTTTGGTCATACCAAGCGCCACGAATGATTGGAAAAAATAATAGCAGAAGGCATGATATCAGGAAGGAGGGGCAGGGGCCGAACAACACTAAGATGGGCACATGATAAAAGTGAATTCTTTAATTAGAAAGTGCCTAGGGCAGGAGAGCTGACGTTCTGCACAGGACCTGCTATACGACGATGAGTTCCATATTATCTATGTCACAGACAGTAAACCCACCTATCCGCCATATTAACCTAAAGCCTCCAGTTCATGCTAAATAAATGTCACCTACATTTTCTTACTTGAAACTGGTAACTGCACGGTTGAAATTTACGAAGACATTGAATCGATACACATTATTATTCTTACTATTATTATTATTATTATTATTATTATTATTTTTATTATTATTATATTTATTATTATTCCTCTTATTAAAGTGCTGAGTGAGGTTTACTTTCCCTCTCAGACATATACAGTAAATAATTTGCTGCTTTCAGCTTTTTGAATTCTGTAATGCTGCTATAACTTTATGGCAACATTACATCCACTTGAGGGTTTAAATCCCGTGCATAACCTCGTATTCAACAATACGCCCATCAACATTTAAATCCATATCTTATGTGCTTTCCCTCTGTTGTACGCGTTGCCCAGAGTTTGCCAGGCTCAGACTAGTCTGCTCAGTCATCTTGGAGCTCACAGTAAATGAACATTACTACTTTTGCATGCTAAGCGGTCTTCATTACTTGTGACGGGCGAACAGCAGCCAGACAGGAGATCCAGTGTGTGAAGATTTTTACTCATCTTTGGAAAAGTATCCATATTGGAGGCCTAGTCTGTAGAAAGTTAAGGTGATCCTTAGAATGTTGGCCATAATGGGGATCTAGTCTGTGAAGATTTTTACTCATCTTTGGAACATTATCCATATTGGAGGCCTAGTCTGTAGAAAGTTAAGGTGATCCTTAGAATGTTGGCCATATTAGGGATCCAGTCTGCAGAGACATTAGACTGTCCTTAGAACACTGCCAAAATTTGGGATCTACTCTGTGGAGCAGATACTCATATTTGGAACAGTATTCAGATTGGTAGTTTAGTCTGTAGAGAATTATAGTGATCCTTACAACGTTAGCCAGTGAGTGGAGATTTATCACGATCCTTATAACGTTGGTCATTTCTGGGATTAATCTGTGGAGATATGATGATGATCAGTCTTTAGAACGTTGATCAGATTGGAGATACCGTCCGTAGAGATCTTTCATGATCCTTAGATCTACACCTTGGAGATCTATCCTGATCTTCAAAATGTTGGTCATATTAGAGACCCACTCTATTGAGATCTATGGTGATCTTAGGAACGTTTGCCATACTGGCGATCTACTTTACTGAGAGCTGGGTGATATTTAAAAAGTTAGCATGTTTGGGGACAGCGTCTGTGCATATAGGAGGCGATCCTAAGAACATTGGCTAGACTGAGGATCCAGTCTGTGGACGGACTGAATCTCTAAAAGGTTGTCCATGAATTCATCTAGTCTGATAGCTGGTCTTATCATTAGTGTCCATATCATCCAACTAGCATGCAATACATTCTGAAAAGCTAAAATTATACCCTCAGCTACTCACTCTCAGGATCGTCCTCGCTGCTGCTGTCCTCGTCACCGACGTGGCTAGGCATCGTGAGATAGACCTGCAGGAACTGGGCAAACGATCCGTTATGTGATAGGAGTTCTGAATACGAACCATGCTCAGAGATGGCGCCGTTGTAGAGAACTACAATATCGTCGACTTGGGGAAGCCAGTGGACGCCATGTGTTACAAAAACACGGGTCTGTTTTGCAAGAAGACCAAAAAATATTCATGTGATGCAAATACTAATAGTTTAAGTTGTTTAGTGAATAAATTATTGTATACTGTTAAAAAGAAAAGGTATAGTTACTGAAACAACATGCGTAAGCACAATTTTGACAATCTGCATCTTTGTAATGCAATATGTGAAATTACTAAAATTTCACACAAAAATATCTTAGGGCTTCCCCAATCAATAGGTCACTATAATTTTTAGGCGAACGGCTTTTCCCGTTAGTATGGTGTGTGACTTCCTCTTGCGTGGATCAGTGACTGGTATCTCATGGGCATGGACGCGATCAGATGTCTGATGTGGGCCTGTAGGATGGCTGCCAACTCTTCCTGAAGTGCCTGGAACAGATCACGACCATCGGCTGGAGCAAGATCTCGGCGACAAACACGTTTTTGCAGCTCTTCCCACAGGTGCTCAATAGGACTGATGTTTTCAGACAGGAATGGCCAGGGAAGCGTTGGAATGTTATTGGCAGCCAGGAACTGCGTTGTTGTGACATGACAGCATCAACTTCTCTACCACAATAGACTAGCCCACAGTCTGGACACCCCCATACTTATTTGTGTATCTATAATCTTGAATAGTCCCTCCGTATATATATATATATATATATATATATATATATATATATATATATATATATATATATATATATATATATATAGTTATTTTGTTATTGGGGAGTCCAGATGTGAGAAACATTTATAAATCACTCCTAAATTAATCCTTCTTGACGAATAGTGTCAATATGTCAATATGTATAATACGACACGTTTTCTGTGCCTGTTAAAACTTGACAGTTTGACCGCTTCACTACAAGCTTGAGCCATATTATTGCCCAACTGAGGTAGTTAAGGACTAGTATTCTGTACGTCACTACTACTCAGTCCGTTCAAGTGAACAGATGTGTCTTGGCACTGTTGCCACTTTACCGTTAATAACGAATTTGTTTTGTCAGATAATGTTAGTCTGCATGGGATGTCGGAGAATCCAACAAGTGTCCAAGCAACAGTCAGACTGTCCTTTCGACTGCCATCCTGTGTAGTCCAGCAGTATCGTTATGTCACCTGTATATATGTAGTGTATCTTAGCATCAGGTAAAACTGTGTTATACTGTTCATAACGCCTGAGTTACTTCGCAGAAGAAGTCGAGCAGTGATTGTCAACTTGTATATAGTCTACAGGCTAAGGTTAACACCAGGGAAAGTCACTGAGAGACGAATCGATCCTTCTCTACGTAAAGAGCGACGAGAATTATTACTTCACGTTGTTGCATGGAGAATCAAGAGTGCACAGAGATCTACGCTCTTGTGTTGCTGAGACGCTTGTGGATCCTGCTCAGATAAGTCCAGTTATTGACAAGGAGTATCATAGCAACCAACGCTCTCAAACCCCGAGCTATCTCACTTCTCTCTCCGTGCCAGGATGAAAATGGGTGTTAGTGGTGCCCGATGGAGACCTGTCTTTTAATTCCAGTTCTTCAACTTCAAGTTGTACTTTCCAGTTGAATAAGTTGTCTCCTAATGTTTTGGTACTCTATTACGCTATGATCTTTGTTCGGAAGTCCTCTTGTTCTTGAACGAAATTGAGTTGATCTATTTGCTTGTTGTTGTCGAAGTTACAAAAATATTTGGTCAAATCCACTGTTGCATATTCATACGACTGTGTTAACGTTGTTTTCCAGTCTGGGGGCAAAAATAGCAACGAAGACGTCTGGCCTAGTTGTACCCAAGAATTTGTAATAATCCTGTGGAGTCAGAATTCGAGTCACCTCATTCCTGAGATAGGCTGAATGTATGTTTGAACCGAGGACTTAGCTTCTAGACAAACGAGTATCTGAAGATGTAAGGGAAATGATCCTGTAGTAAAGGTACGTGGCAAACTGCCATACGACAGTTGTCAGCCGAGCAGAATCGGGTTTGGCGTTGTCCTGTTGAAAATTATATCTGTTGGCATCCCAAAATAGAAGGACATGTGGTCGAAAAATTTCTTGGACGTATCGTTACGCATTTATGCTTACTTTAATTTGCACCAACTGACTCCTTCCGGTGTAACTGATCATTCTCCACACCATTACACCCCTATCACCGTGAAGCAAAGCTTCATCAACACAATTTTGGACTAAGCCTTCATTTCATCCACGGTAGACCCTACGCCGTCTATCACGACGCTGCAACAAAAAGAAAGATTTGTCACAACCAGACACGTCTCTATTGATTGTCACTTGCCCAGGGAGGATGCTAGTTGGCCCAAAGGAGTCGGTTGTGGCGGTGGCGACTGGTATAGACAGGTCCTCGGTGTGATCGTCGTGCTCAAAGTCCAACTTCAAGCAGTCTCTTCCGAACAGTTTGATTAGACACTAGACGTCCTGGAGGCAATGCCATATCGTACACACCATATGTAATTATAAAATGAAAACGTATTATGTAACTAAATTAAAGGGATATAGGAGACTCAGTTGTCTCGAGCTGTGGCATCCGCCGAGAGTGCTGGAGGTCCCGGGTTCGAACCCCGGTGAAGGCTGGAATTTTTCCCCACGTGGACTTGTAGTAATATGCTTTGGTCTGTGGGTAGTAAGACGAGACTCCCTTGTATATTATTGCGCACGCAAAAATTGCATTGGCAGTTGGAAATAAAAAAAAAAGTAGCTTAACGGCACTGCCCGGGCAAAATGTAGAGTTAAAAATCTACCCAAAGTATTTCAGGATCCTTGCCGGTACAACGGAGTTCGTGCACTGTTTGCACTGGGCTGAGATTATTCTGACTCAGGCTTGAGTTAGAAGTAAAACGGAGCACTTATAGATTACACCCGTGTGCCATGATGTTGATCCGTTGAATAAACATGAACATAAACATTTAAGGGGTATATAATCACTGGAAGCATGAACTGAACAAGTTTGCGGTTAAATGAGTGGGAACTGTTCGTATTTTTTTTTTCTTCTTTTTCAGATCTAGTAGAAGATTGTTCCATTAATGAGCAGCAGAATATTTTAAAATCGTTTGAAAAAAAATATTTTCCAGGTTTAGGCAAATTTAGTCACTCGTTACCCCCGCACACCCAGATATCCTGGACAGAGACCAAAGAATTGATAGGAAACCCTGTAGCTCTTCGTTTTTCTGTGATTAGAGCTACCTAATGCAAATGGCCTGCTACATAATGACGTTGATGGTAAATATAGCTGCCATCGGTGACAGTGTCTTTCATTGACTTGCATGTAGACTTCTCCTCCCCCAAGCAAACATCTACCTTCCCAAAGATAGCTGCTAGAGAATGTTGATTACTGAAGGTGACATTAATGAGATCACCTTTTTGGCGAGGATACCATTCCTGCCTACAACATTCTTGAAAATAGCTTTTCCTACGTGAGCATCGACGGCACTGAGTGGATCATCGAACAGGAAGACGTCAGCGTCACTGTAGACGGCTCTAGCTAGGCTGACCCGCTGCTTCTGTCCACCACTCAAGTTGATGCCCTGTATAAATACAAAGACGGGCCTGAAAATATCATCTTCATAATAATCACTATTATCAGGAACCCTATGTCTGCCGTACCGACAAGTGGCTCGTGTTGTAGGCCCGTGATGGATAAAGCTTTCCCAAACACACTTAACCCAAACACTTACAGAGCACACAACAATCTATAATGTACCCCTATGCGAAACAAAGGCCGTTAGAGCTTATCAAATCATCTCTCACTCCTATCACGTTCTCATGGATAGTAACCGGATCCCAACCCACAGTACAACTCTTTCCTCTGCAACATAACTCAACACCATGTTCACGGAGGGTCTGCTGGGGGTGGGCAAAGCGAGTGATGACAGATCAAATCATAACAACAAACAGTACAAACTATCCGTAGCTACAAGACTTAACTTTAATACCCTGTCAGCTACCGACGTAATAAGATACGCACAAAATCCATCTCTGTCTGACGCGGCATAACACAAGAGTACTGCTACCGTCTAAAGACACGCCGTAACACAGACTCTCGTTCACTGTAGTCTAACAGTTTCACAAATATACAATCTAACAGTCGAACTGTATCAACGACTCTATGGTCGTATGTCCAGTGAAAACAACCCCTCAATTTCTAGCTGTTTGCCGGATTTATTATCGTCATCAGTTCAGTCGAGCGTTCTTGTGATACTACTAGTGACTTCGCAAGCGAAACACTCAGTCGAGCATGAGGTCCCACGGTCAGCTGTCCGTCACAGTGAGCTCCGGTTCATGTCTAGGTCAACTAGATGCAGACACAAAATATTCACTATCATCATACTAAATGTCCCATACCAACTCTGGCCTCTTACTTCCATTATCATAATCATCACTATCATCATCGTCATCATCATCATCATCTCAATTTTCGTCATCAACATCCTCCTCCTCCTCATCTTTCTTTCTGTCTTTCTTTCTGTCTGTCTGCTTGTCTGCCTGTCTGTCTGTTTGTCTGCCTGTCTGTATGTTTGTCTACCTGTCTGGCTGGCTTTCTTCTACTACTACTACTACTTCTTCTTCTTCTTCTTCTTCTTCTTCTTCTTCTTCTTCTTCTTCTTCTTCTTCTTCTTCTTCTTCTTCTTCTTCTTCTTCTTCTTCTTCTATCTCCCCAATAGAGAACATGATTTTAACAATTATTCAAAGCCTATCTTGATATTATACTATTTCACTTAAGACCCCTGATCCCCCCCCCCCCCCCCCGGGGCCCGAAATTTTTTTTTCTGGCTGCGTATATGGTAAATATTCTATGAAATGAATTTATTACATTTTGTTCAATACGTTAATTAATTATTTACAAGCAATAGGATTGTCGTGATTGTTTTTCTGATCTGCTGGCTGACCTTTTCTCCAATCTCTGTCTGGTCGCCTGCTTCCAAAATGGTGAGATCTCTCTCCAGCTCACACGCTTTGATGACCTGGGCGTAGCGGCGTCTGTTGAACGGCTTCCCGAACAGAATATTATCTCTGACAGTGGCGTTCTGTATCCAGGCTTGCTGGGAGACATAAGCTACTGTGCCCTGGACAAAACATGGGATTATTATACAGTACAACAGTTGATAGATGTTTGTGACTTTAATAGACAATTTAAACTTCAGTAGTGTGCAATGTCTGCATAGACGGTCGGCTGTCAATACAACTGCTGAAACCGACACAAAGCGGTCTGCTGCCTTATTCAGCAGCTGAAATCAAACTCGACCCTATGAAGTTACGAAGGGTGTTCGCCCCGCCTAAATCACAGATGCCGACGCAAGTTAAGAGGGAACATGCGCCTGCAGTGGTAGTAAAAGAAACACAACTACCAATATCACCATAGCAACAGTTGAAAGAGAGTGCAGGGTGTGTTACGGGGAAAAGGCCGATCAAGAAATTAAACACGTGATATTAGCCCGTGTAAAAGTGTTTCAATGTTTTATTCCGATAGAAGGGTTCATTTATTGCTTTCATTATATTCAATAGTTACTGTTGGATGCACTAGACGGCATCAGTTCCATATCTGTCGTACTGTCGGTTGGCAAAATCGATTTAATCGCATCGTGTATTATACTCTTCATACAGAGAAGAATCCAGCATTATTCTATAATAATCAAAATGGCGCGACCTAAGAAAGCTGCCAAGTGACAGTCTCTATGAGGCAGACAAGAGGAAGGCTGAGGAGGCAGCCAAGAAAGTAGGAGCACCAGTAAAAGACATTTCCACCCATCAGTTTGTCTACTGCAGACGGGAGGTAAAGCAAAGGTTTGAGGTTTTGAACAACGGTTCAACATCATGGCACACGTGTAGTAACCCATAAGTGCTCCATTTTTCTTCTAACTCAAGTCTGAGCCCGAAGAAGTGCAGAACAGTGCACAGGTTCTGTAGCACCGGCGAGGATCCTGATATACTTTAGGTAGATTTTAAACTCCAAATTTTGCCCAGGCAGCGCAATTAGGCTACTTTTTTCGATTTCCAACAGCTAATGGATTTTTTACGTGCGCAACAATACGACCGATCTCACTACCCAGAGACCAGGGGGAAATACTAGAAGTCCAAGTCCAGGTAAAAAAAAAAAAAAAATGTAGATTATCTCTTCCTCATGCGGATTTTCAGTTCTCTTCATAAGTCTTTGTGCACATCATTTGTTTATAAAAACCTCACAGTGATAGTGGCAGGGGAAAATGTCACTCCCAGAAATTACTGTGGAATCATTGTCTCATCATATTAGCACAGTTTAGTTATTAAATCTTCTCCTCCTTCGCGTTTAACGGCTGTAAACTCTGGCGGTAAGTTCTGCTCGTTTATTCGCTTCGGAACTCTAGCCCTGTTCCGGAACCTTAGTGTTGCATATACAACCGTTTCACAAGTCTGACCCATCTGCATGAAGACTGTTGGTTCCTTGTCTCTCAGGCAGATGTACTCCTACTTTAAAGGAAGCAACCAATTAGTCGACTCTTACGACATTCTTTCGGGCAGGCAGTGAGTCTATTCTTGTTTTCCCCCACAATGGGATCCCGGAACCCACACGCGTAAGGTATTAAATAAGACAGGTACTAATGTAAATGAATTGTTCTCGACATAAAGACATACCCAGGCCACAGCATGTTACTGTATGTTGATGAGTGTAGCTATAGAGAAAAGCATTGCAATCCTTTATTTAAAAAAATTGGTGTGGGTACCGTCTCCACAATAAAGAGTGGTTGCAATGCGCATATCCACTGCTGTCCGTATAATATTAATATTCCACCGCGCGACTCATATCGAGGTTGGAAATTCACAAAAACCGTTTTTTATTGTCCGCGGTAGACAATATCGAATCATTGGTGTCCCCAATTGACGTTTTGAGTATCGACGCAAGTGCCTGAGCCTGCCTAACAAGACCAGCGCTGTCCAGGTGAAAACGTGACCAGTCTGCATATAACAGTTCTGCATTATTATAGAACACTGCCGTTCAGTATGTTCAAGCAAACTTACTTTGACTATCACTTGGCCTTGAACTTTCTCCATGTCCCCGAGAATGGCTGCGATCATCGAGGATTTTCCCGACCCCACAGGGCCGACAATGGCTGTGAGCTGTCCCACTGCAACCGTCAAGTTGATGCTGCCCCAAGAAGTGCAAGAAACATAAACAATGTCAATGAAAAATAAACAAGGCAATATGAAAACAATATAAAATAAATCTGCTTTCTTTCAGAGAACGATATTGACAATACTATACGTCTTACTGATTTAAATGAAGTATCATCCTTCATCCCATCATGCACCATGTTGATAAGTGAAAGCGGTCATGGTCCTTCATCTGACATGATCACAAGAATCATGGATCAGACCTGGATTTATCGAAACACAATTTGTTTCCGGAAAAGCAAAGATCTGTAATGATGCCAGATGTACTCTACGACATGTATACAAGACAAAAAAAAATATATATATATATAATATACAATTGTTTGCATTGATAGACCGAGAAAAAGCATTTGACTGGTCAAACGTCAATAATTTTGAAAATCGAGGTATCTAGTAAATATATGTAAACGTCAAAATGTAGTAAGTTTAATGCCAGAATGACATTTATCACACATATAGATAAAAATCAGTAGAGCATTCTAAATGAGGATGATAAATGCAGATTAATTCCTCTTTGCGGAAGACCAAACGCTCACAGTGAGTACAGGGGAAGAGCTGTTAGGGTACCTAGATAATCTAAATATAGCACAAAATATAAACATTAACATTAAAATGAAAAATTATAACCATTTCAATAAAGGAACAAGCGGTCAATTTATACACAGGAAATCAACAACTCAAGCAAGCCAGACTTTAAGCGTTTAGGGAGCATAATACAATCTAACTGAAAAATGAAAACACAGACAGAACATATGTAGTAAAGCAAATCAAATAATTGGATACACGCCACCAGTATTGCAACAATAAACATGTAACATATGACACCCGAAGAACTGTTAGTGTTTTAACCAACGTTGTTTTACCATAGCAAAAGTGGGCAATATCACCACACAAAAAAAAAGAAGTAAAACTGTAACAATAAAAATAAAATGTCTTCGACCAATCATATAGTGACCAGACAAGACGGGATAATAAATGATGATATCAAGAACAAGTTGGGACGGAGCCAGTACTAAACTATATTTGAAAAAACAACAATAGATCAAATAGTTTGTACATGTATCGACTACCACCGGACGGTGCACCACAGACAGCCCTGTCATTTAGAAGAATTGTAGCCAAGAGGTTGACCACGCAAACGATGGATAGAATGGAAAATCCGAGGTCGTGAATACCAGCTTCGTCTTCGTCATACCAACGTTTTATCAAATACTGACGCAGAAAGGCGCCCATCAAGTTTGCCATTAGCGTGATGCTGACTAACTACATCATCTACCAAGTATAGAGTCATCTCTGAAATATAGAACTAGCCCTATATGCGCAGTACGCCTGAAAACGTGGACAAGTGTCCTTAACTTGACTTTCATACTGATCTGTTGACAGTAGCCATTGTCACTATAGTGTGATCTCTGCTCGTCCTCTCGAAACTTGATACCGTGACTCTCAACAGTCACCAAATCCCTCTGCTTTAATTAAACTAAGACAGTCACCAACATGAACAAATCTACGCATATCTAATCAAACACCCACACACACACACACACACACACTGATATAGATATCTGTATATGTATATACAAACATCTCATACATACAAAAACATACTGCCACATAAAAAACACACACTCATAAATACAACCCCCTTCCCCCACCCCCCCCCCCAAAATTAATCAGTTAAATAACTAAGAATTAGTTATCTGTTTTCTTGGGTCGAGGGCGGCGTATAGGACAGAGATCATAGCTTTCCATGTCCGGCGGTTCGTTGCCACCTGTTTTCTTGGGTCGTGGGCGGCGTATAGGACAGAGATCATAGCTTTCCATGTCCGGCGGTTCGTTGCCACCTGTTTTCTTGGGTCGAGGGCGGCGTATAGGACAGAGATCATAGCTTTCCATGTCCGGCGGTTCGTTGCCACCTGTTTTCTTGGGTCGAGGGCGGCGTATAGGACAGAGATCATAGCTTTCCATGTCCGGCGGTTCGTTGCCACCTGTTTTCTTGGGTCGAGGGCGGCGTATAGGACAGAGATCATAGCTTTCCATGTCCGGCGGTTCGTTGCCACCTGTTTTCTTGGGTCGAGGGCGGCGTATAGGACAGAGATCATAGCTTTCCATGTCCGGCGGTTCGTTGCCACCTGTTTTCTTGGGTCGAGGGCGGCGTATAGGACAGAGATTATAGCTTTCCATGTCCGGCGGTTCGTTGCCACCTGTTTTCTTGGGTCGAGGGCGGCGTATAGGACAGAGATCATAGCTTTCCATGTCCGGCGGTTCGTTGCCACCTGTTTTCTTGGGTCGAGGGCGGCGTATAGGACAGAGATCATAGCTTTCCATGTCCGGCGGTTCGTTGCCACCTGTTTTCTTGGGTCGAGGGCGGCGTATAGGACAGAGATCATAGCTTTCCATGTCCGGCGGTTCGTTGCCACCTGTTTTTCTTGGGTCGAGGGCGGCGTATAGGACAGAGATCATAGCTTTCCATGTCCGGCGGTTCGTTGCCACCTGTTTTCTTGGGTCGAGGGCGGCGTATAGGACAGAGATCATAGCTTTCCATGTCCGGCGGTTCGTTGCCACCTGTTTTCTTGGGTCGAGGGCGGCGTATAGGACAGAGATCATAGCTTTCCATGTCCGGCGGTTCGTTGCCACCTGTTTTCTTGGGTCGAGGGCGGCGTATAGGACAGAGATCATAGCTTTCCATGTCCGGCGGTTCGTTGCCACCTGTTTTAGGTCTTGGATGTTTGTTAGGCCCATGGATGAGCCTTCCCTGGTGATGGTTCTACGTAAAGACTCTTTTGATCTACCTCGTTTTCTTTTCCCTGTCGGTGTCCATACGAGGGCTTGATGTGGGAGTCTTGACTTATCCATTCTGAGTGCATGGCTGATGTAGTTCCAGCGGCGCTTTCTTATAAAACTTTACATTGTCTTGCTTGGTTTCTTCTCTTATTTGCGTATTGGATCTTAAATCTGCCCAGTCGAGATTTAGTATTCTTTTAAAACATGTTTTCCTTAAGCTGTAAAATTTTAAATCTAGAGCTACTGTTGCTTTTTAACTTTTCGCATCCACGAGTTTGCACTGGAATCACAAAAGAGTTGAAGATCAGCTAAGAGTTGAAGAACTAACGAAGACACAGAAATACACACTCATACATTACGCAAACGATCAGAGAAATGTGGACATTTGCTCACTTTCTAAGTGTTGGCTTCAGCTCCGGGTCCCAAGTAAATGTCCCGTTTGTAATACAGACCCCATGTTCTGAGAAAGAAACAACAAAGGAGACAGTTCTGGGAAACGGCACCATGTTTATACTCGTCATTTTTCGACACGGTTGTTTTTCATTGTTTTGTCCTTTTTAGGGTCGGATGTGTGTAAGTGTGTGAGTATTGATGTGTAGATGTTGGTCTTGTGTGTGTTGCTGCTGTGTGTGTCTATGTTTTTGTAGTTGTTTATGTTTGTTGTTGTTGCTAGAGTTGGTTTTGTTATAGTTATGTACATGGGCATCTTGTTTGCTGTCGTCGTTGTTGTTGTCGTGGTTGTTGTCATTGTTGTTGTTATGTACACAGATGCCTAAATGTTAATGTTGGTAATAAACTCATTTGGTAGTTTCGAGTTCATGATATTCCGGTAGAGGCTTTTTGTGTGGATTAAATATGTATTTCGTTCCCTTAACTTGGGCATTAACAATAGGAAGTAAGTTTTTTTGTTTGCTTGTTAGTGTAAATAGGATGTCTGGAATTAGCCCTGGTGGACTAGCAATTGGAAAAGGGATTAATAAATGAACCTGCATTGACGTCCCATACAGTGTTTGTCGGGTCCAGATCCTCTTTCGTGAGAAAGTTGTCCAGCCGCTGGATCGAGACATTGATCTGAAAGAAACGTACAAGAGAGTAAACATAGTGGATAAGCTTGCATAATGTAGCAGTCAGTAGAAAATAATTACTTAATGCAACATAAAATATCACGAGATAGCTCAACGAAAGAAATGGGAAGGATGCGTACAGATACAATCGAAAGTTTCCACCAAGTCTTCATCAGCGGAATACTAAATATAATACAAACTGTGACTGGAAATCTCAACGGACAAGACAATAGTGCTTTTAAACAACCAAGGCCAACATGAAACTAAGAGATACATAGCCGGGAAAAAGGTGGGCATGAAAGGCAATATTACGAAACAAAAGAAATAAAAAGGGTTTGAAAAAATAAAAAAGAGCGAGAAACGTGAACGAATTCAATTCATAAATTCAAAGAAAAAAAAAAGGTGAATAAAATTAGGCAAAATTATAATAAATACAATTAAACACATAAATGTAAGAATATGTAATGATTAAGAGACATCTATGTGGAGGCCTGTAAGAGTATGAAAGGGAGACATTATTCTTCACAGACATGGTGAACAGAATGCCAGACACGAATTAAGAAAGCCAACTTTACAAGACTGTGATCACACATAATGGAGCACGTTGTAGCGTCATGCTTTCACCGTAAAGCCCCATCAACAATAAATAAAGCTGAATTATACTGCAGAATAATCCTGTGTGGGTTCCGCTGCCCTATTTGTACGGCGGAGGATTAGGGGGGGGGTGTGGGTGGGGGGGGGGGGTGTGGGGGGGGGGATACATCCGCTGTTTCTCAACAAATATGGTATTTAAGAGACTATTTAAGGACGTGTTGAGTCTAAAGGAGCAGATATCATAGCCTAGATGTAAACCACAACATAACGTGCCAGTGGCTCTTTTAAATCTTTTAAAAGTAAAACTCAAAATAATTCAAATAAACAAATGATGACATAAAAATATTTCAACGTATTCTTATATTTTTTTATGGTGTGGCGTTGTTCGGACGGTCTGTCAACAACAACTTTTTGCTTCGTGTGCTCTCACTTATTTATTATTACAATTCTGCTCCATGGCATGACAGTAAACAGTTGGGGAGTTTCTCTGCTGATGTCACCTGTTCCGCTTATACGTCATCTTCATTTTCCCATGCTTCACTATAGTGTGCTTTGTTCACAAAGAATGTTTTTGTTTCTTTAAATGGGATGGGTCGATTTTTTTTTGGTGGAGCCAACTTCTTGCAGATTCAATTCAGCAAGGCTTTCATCCAAAGTAATCTTATCATTATTATGTTAAACTATAATTCTTCAGCTTTAACAAAACACCCGTAATTATCCTTTTTTTAAGGATTGTTAGTATCGGGGTTGGATGGGGGTGGGGGGGGGGGGGGAGGGAGGAGTTGTTCTGGAGGAAAGGGGTGGGGTCTTGAGCGTAAAGTCTGGCTCCACTTGACTAGACATATTGTCTCTCTGTTCTTCTACATATTCAACATTAACGTCCCTACATTGTTGCTGACTTTCGTAAGAACTCTTTCTCATTCAACTCTTTGAGTCCCAGGGGGTTTAGCATCACAGGCCTAGGGGGGTAGTAAAGAAAGTAATAAAATCTGCGCATCATGCGTTCATTGGGCTTCTAGGTAGGAGCCATGAACGTATGATGTGTTCCTTGGGACTCAAAGAGTTAAGTTTGCATAACTTTATTGCATTGATTGTTCAAAACCCTGTTAAATTAAGCTGCGCATGCTCCCCGTGGAGTTCTCATTATTATATTGCTTCTATCTGAGATTTCCCTAATTTATTACTAAAATATATCTTCAACCTGCTGTCTTCAGTTTAAATAAAACTCTTTTGACGCCTTGAAGTAAAAGCACACACGATCAGAATGAGATATAACATGTTAACCACTAAGTTTGGTCATAGAAGATACACTCTGTGTGTGCACAAATAAATATTTACTCATTGCATATTAGTTAATTTAAAAAAAAAATATATGTATTTATGTCAGCATGAAGATTACAATATATATTCATAAGAATGGATATTTACTGAATATTGCTCTATATTCACAAGAACGGATATTTACCGACTATTATTATATATTTAAAAGAACGAATATTTACCAACTATTGTTATATATTTAAAAGAACGAATATTTACCGACTATTGTTCCATATTCAAAAGAAACGTGCCTTCCGTAGCGGTATTTTAAAGGGCAAATAACGGACCATATCCACTAACAAACATGTCCTAAGATTTGACTGATTAGAGGCAACATCATTTGAAGTCATAGTCCATCTGACTGAGACGCAAGGAATCAACAGGCTTCATATGAATAAGCCACATCTGTAAAACTGATGTGCACGCAAAGCTTTAGTTCTGGGACAAGACCGAAGTCCAGATTTCAACAAACAACCAAAGCTGTCCGCCAAGGTTTACAGTCGAGGGATGTTAAGAAGAATAAGAACAGACCAGTGTAATCCAGTAGATTCAATAACTGAGGTTTGAGGTTTGAACAACAGATCAATATCGTGGCACACGGGTAGTAACCCATAAGTGCTCCGTTCTTATTCTGACTCAAGTCTGAGTCTGAAGAAGCTCAGCACAGTGCACAGGCTCTGTTGCACCGGCGAGAATCCTGAAATAGTTAACGTAGATTTTTAACTCCAAATTTTGCCTGGGCAGCGCCGTGAGGCTTCTCTTTTCGATTTCCAAGGGAATTTTTTTATTTGCGCAGCAATACACACTGGTGTTTGATCTCACTACACAGAGACCGGGTGGAATTATTAGAAGTCTAGGTCCACATGAAAAAATCCCAGCCCTTACTGCGGATTGAACCCCGAACCTCTAGCACTCGAGGCGAACACCATGCCTCGAGACCACGTAGCACCCTATTACCTCAGGTTGAAATGACAAGAAGTGAGTACACTGCTGCCTGTGATTGTGGAGCAGAAAAACAGACCCCTGAGCACATACAACAGTACTGCCCTTACCTCTCCCAGCAAAGACTGGATCTGGCCCAGGGGATCTACATTGCGAGATAAGCTATGAGGGACCAGTGGCGACATTAAACGTACAATCCTATTTTTGACCCAGACGGGACTCAATGTTTAGCATGACTGATGAAGAAGAAGAAGAAGAAGTACACATAAACAATATGATTGTGAAATGCCATCTTCAATCACTTCCATGGCTAGTAAAGGTCGCTTGCGAGTAATGCTGACTTTGCTTTGACTGCAGCCTAAGGACCATTTACAGTTTATAACTGTCCAATTCCCGTGAAGTCATTGAAACCCAGCAAAGGGTGACCTGAAAAGTTCTTGGGCACTGTTTGCGCAGCAGATGGTAGACCCACTACACGAGTACTCTGCCGCACCGAGTTTTGTAGTTTGACTGCAGTAATTGGCTACTGCGATTTCTACTTGATTTGATGGTAACTGAACAATGACGAAGTCTTCTTCTGTGTTCACTGTCTGTAAGCTCCGTCGGAAAGTCCTGGTCGTTCATCCATTTGGACGTCGGCTTTGTGCCAGGGCCTGAGTTTTGCGTGCACATCCCATTGACAGGCTTATTTGTGTGCCGTTGGTTGTTCCGTGCGCACTCAAACTTCAAAGGGGGTCAACAATTGTTCTTCTTCTACCTCATGCTTGTCAAGCAAAATCCATCGCCTCAATATGGGACGCCATTTTTTCCCCGTCATTTAAAAGCTCCTCCCTGGCTGTAGTCGGGCGCTCTAATATAACCTAACGGTTGAACAGGGTTTCTGGGACCTCCCCCTGGGTGATCTTCAACATGGTGGCACTTTGTGTCACCGGCTGTTTATCACTTGGTGGATGTCCTGTGGGGCTGAATCTCACTCACTCATACTTGTTTGAGGAGACAGTGGGTCTGTGTTTGATTTCCCGACATAGGGCTCCGATACCCACACGATTTGATGGTAACTGTACAATGATTAAGTGCCCGATATCTAGTCTTATCTTTTGCAGCAGCTTCTTGTGTGTCAGTTGATGACCAAGAAATTGACCGCAGACAGACTTTAATGTGTTCCTGTTTTACTGGTCGCCTTGTATTTGTTCTTATGCTGCAGTTCCCCTACATTCTTCTTCTTGGAAGCTGCTGCTGTGGCATGTTTCCTACCAGCGTTTCATCTGGCAGATACCAGAAATAGAACGTGATGTTAGAAGAGATTGTTAGGAGCAATCATAATCTGTAAATGCAGTTTTAAAAAAAACAACATGTTTCGTGAATAGGGATGTACTAATTGAATAGTCAAGTAAATAGGTTAACTATAAACTCTGGAACATACCTGCACTGTGTATGTAAGTAGCGTGGAAATGTAATACAGGGGCACTTTCAGCAAGTTAAATAAGGCGAGACACACGAAGGCTTTCTGTGGGTCCAGAACATTGGTTCTGTCACTCAAGAGGTAGGTCGCAAATGTGAAGAGACCAACCTGTCAAAGAAAAACTTCAGCGTCAACTTATCTCTCTGTTTCTCTCTCTCTCTCTCTCTCTCTCTCTCTTTCTCTCTCTCTCTATTTCTCTCTCTATTTCTCTCTCTCTCTCTAGTTCTCTTCACTCTATCTCTCTGTGTGTGTGTATATGTATATACATATGTATGTGTGTGTGTGTGTGTGTGTGTGTGTGTGTGTGTGAAGGACATTGTAAATATAGCAATTCGTCCACATTGATCCGCTGTCTAATTCCTTCCTTGCTTAGTTACTGTGATGAATCGTGTGTAGTTTACACAAAATTGAACTTCAGTAACGTTACATTGCCACTGTTTAAAAACGCTTGTTTGTTTTTCCTTTTTCGCCTTAAATTGTTTCTTGCGTGAATATTCTCTATCATTCTTAGTAGAAGAGAACAGATTATCGTCAAGCAATAAAGAATACCGAGATGTCCGTATCCTCCTATGATAACCGGTTCTTTATCTTTTTCATGCAAATATGGCTGCCAAAACTCGATTCTGCCTTCTACCAATGAATAAATTTATCAAGAATTGACATCATCGTATTCGTACATCCCCACATGTGCTCCGTCCCCTTCTTCAGCAACCAACAAAGAGTTGATATGATAATAGTACCAGCTGCAACTTGATTAAAAGTCTGCCTCTTTTTCAACCTTCAGTGTTGAATATTTTCCACAACCTCTACACACCTCCCGTTGAAACAGTGGTTCGGTGTATGGATTCCCTCCCTATCTGCTCTTTTGCACTGACTATTTGATCCCACAGAGCCTTAACCATATCATCTTTATCATATACTAGCTGCCCAGCTCGGTAGCGTAGTTGTTTAAACCTGACTTAACGGCGACCGGGTGACGAACTCCTTGTGGTCTGGGTTCTCACCCGGGGGTAGACAGAAAAGCTACATTTCTCCCAGATTTACAGTATCTATCATGGAATTCCTGGGGTAGGAGCCTGTCCTACAACTAGGCGCGTCCACCAGGTGGCGGATGGTGGAAAGGCCTCTAGATATAGAGGTTAGCCACGAATAAATTGAATAAGTGGCCGTGGACCAAAACAGGTGATGGTCATTGAGAGGAGGCGAGCTAGTTGGTGGGACAGCTTACTCTATAAAATACCTCAAAACTCTACGAAATGGCAATCGGCGGGTAAGAGGCGCCATAACCTCTCCCTCTGCTGCCTTGCAGGGTAAGTCTCTTTAGACAAAGGCTATTGGAGTCAAACCATGTATAGACCGGTGAAAGGCAAGGGGAAACCACCGCTGTACTATCTCTCGTAAATCATGCCTCAAAATAATACGAATTTAGATAACGACGTGAATGGGGATTCCAGTGGAATCACCTCGTCCGGGAGGGAGCATCATGTTCTACGGGTGATACCCGACCGTCATCCAGCTACTGTAGAAAAAGGTAATGGTAGAAACATCCTGAACATTGGTACATAGAATGTCAGAACACTCCTACACAACGGAAAGCTGGATAACATCAAGATTGAAATGAAGAAAATGAACATCAACATATTAGGAATTAGTGAAATGCGATGGCCAGGAGCACGGGAAAAGTATTCAGATCAGCACAGGATTATTTACTCGGGTGGGGAGGAATATAGTAAGGGAGTTGGTATTGTTTTGGATCCAAAGAACTCAAAAAATGTAAAAGAATTTTGGACAATATCAGATAGAGTACTATTAGTAAAACTTCACGGCAGACCGTTTGACATCAACTTAGTACAGATTTATGCCCAACCAGCAGATAGTTCAGAAGAAGATATTGACGCATTTAATGACGAGTTAGACATGGCTGATGATCAATGCGAAAACTGTGAAGTAACAATGGTACTTGGAGATTTCAACGCGAAAGTAGGAAGTGAAAAAGTGTACGGAATAACGGAATAAAGAATGTGAGAGGTGACAGATTAATAGCATGGGCTGAGTCGCGCAGCATGATAATAGGTAACACCTGGTTTAAACACCATCCTCGGAGATTGTGGACTTGGAAAAGTCCTGGTGATAATGTATGCAATCAGACTGATTATATTTTGATTTCAAGAAGATTCCGGAGCAGCTTAGTTGGAGCAAAAACTAGACCAGGAGCAGACTGCTTTAGTGACCATGTTCCAGTTGTAGGAAGAATTAGAATAAAACTAATGAACATAAGAAAAACACCACAGAACATCAAGTTAAATTTAAGAATTCTTAGAACGGATAAAGAAATTAAGGACCAGAACAATGTCATTGTACAAAACCGATATAATGCAATGGAAATTATACAGACTATTGATGAACAGTGGGATATGTTGCGTGAGTCAATTCAGAAGACATCAAAAGAGACAATCCTACCAACCCATAGAGTTGCAAAAAAGAAATGGATGTCAACCGAAATTCTGCAGTTGATGGATGAAAGAAGGAAGAAAAAGAATGATAAAGAAGAATACTCTAGAATACAAAAAGAAATAGTGAACAAATGCAAAGTGGCTAAAGAAGCCTGGCTGAATCAAATGTGTTCAGAGATTGGGGAAAATCACGGGAAAGACTCACATTCCATGTACCAACAGATAAATATGTTAACAGGAAAGATGACACGTAACAGCACTGGATGTTTGAAATCAAAAGATGGTGACTTATTAATGGGACATAGTAATATAATTAACAGATGGACAGAGTATGTAGGGGAATTGTATGATGATAATAGACCAGATGTAGAACTGCAGACCAACAATGATGGTCCACAAATAATGACTGCAGAAGTTGAGGATGCAATACATCATTTGAAGAAAGGAAAAGCACCCCGGTCAGACATCTCCCTGGAATAAATCGAAGCACTGGGAGATTTTGGATTTGAAATAATAACTAAACTTTTAAATGATATTTATAATAGTGGGTATATTCCAAATGACTTTTTCCAAAGAAACCAGGCACTTTAAAATGGGAAGATCATCGCACAATAAGTCTTATGGGTCACATGAGTAAGATTTTATTGAGAATAATTATGAGAAGAATAAGAAACAAAATTAAACCAGAAATCAGCGATGAACAATGTGGATTTGTAGAAGCAAAAGGTACAAACAATGCCAAATACATCCCAAGGACAATGTCAGAAAGAGCTATAGAAGTAAAGACTGATTTGTACATGTGCTTTATAGACTTTACAAAAGCATTTGACTGTGTGAAGCATGAAGAAGTAATCAAACTGTTAGAAAAATTAAACATTGATGAGCAAGATATACAAATAATAAAGAATATGTGTTGGCAGCAAACAGCAGCTATGAGAATTAACAACTGTTTAGGTACATTTCAAAGCATAAAGAGGATGTGTACTGTCACATGATTTGTTTTCAATATACAGTGAAAATATAATGAGATCTTAATTGATATGCACGGAATTGTGGTTGGTGGGCACAATATAATAAATTTACGTTATGCTGATGACACAATCTTGATAGCAACAAGTCAGAAAGAACTACAGGAAATGATAGACATTGTGGTGTTAGAAAGTGGAAGAATGGGCCTCAGTTTGAATAATGGGAAGACAGAAATAATGGTGGTATCAAAGAAACGAATCATTCCTAAATGTGTAATAAAAGTCGATGGTGTTATTTTAGTACAAGTACAGAAATTTAAGTATCTTGGCACATGGATAACATCAGATGGAACATGCATAACTGAGATAAGAAACAGAATAGGACATGCAAAAACTGCATTTTATAAAATGAAGAACATCTTGTGCAATATATCCTTGTCATTGAGAGCTAGAAAAAGAATTCTTGCTTGCTACAAACATCCAGTTTTAACATATGGCTGTGAATCCCGGCAATCAGTAGGCAGGCCAAACAATTTCTAGAGGCCTCAGAGATGTGGTTTTACAGAAGAATGCTTAGAATCTGGTAATCTGGTAATCTGGTAATCCTAGTTTCAGCTTCATAGCAGACGGGACACCCTATAGTTGCTCCGCTCCTGTGCCAACGAAAAACACACGTAGCTCACAGTGTCACACCATGCACTCAACTCAGAAGCTGGGCTTAGAATACATTGGACAGCCAAAAAGAGCAACCAAGAGGTTTTGAAAGAGGCGAGAGCCCGAAGACAACTTATTACAGACATCAGAAGGAGACAGTCATCATTTTTCGGCCATGTTATGAGAAAAGGGAAAATAGAACATGCTGTGACCACTGGAAAGATCTGTGGAAGGAGGGATAGAGGAAGACAACGAGAGAAGATGTTTGACAGTCTTGTTGCATGGCATGGAGGTGTGTCGGCACACGAACTGATACATGCTGCAAGAGATCGCAGATTATGGAGAGGCATGATCGCCCACGCCAGTCGGCAAGGCACCTGATGATGATGATGATCATGAAATTAAGGCCGAATGGTTGCGATATCCATAGTACCGAGCCAAAGGGTTAACAACACATTGTTTCTGGATACTTAAAATAAAAATCACACACTAGCTTACAGCCCAGAGGAGCGACAGCAGCTAATATTTCAGTCTACTCCTTAGATAGCACACTGTAATCTCCCGGACAGAAAATCACTACAGACCCATCCATATACTAGTGATGTCACCGGGCCGTGAATTTTCATTGATCGGATTTTTAACCGCTATACCGCTGCCTTCTATAGGTTAATGACCTAGCCTGTTTATCTCACACTACTCACCTAGTGTATCTACGGCGAACTGCAGTTCTCTAGAAATTTCTATACGTTTTCCTCCTTGAGTTTAAACTAAGATATCGTCAGCAAAAGTCAAGATTCTTGCTATACCCACTGTCTTTATGGCCACGGTCCTGCTAGGCTGTACATTGAAAAGCACTGGGAAAATGGCGGAACCGTGTTGGAGACCGATACTAGGAGCTTCACGAGCCTAGGCGAAAGGCAGTATGCTGTTCATACAGGACTACTGCAGAACAACTGATGATCCAGAGACTGAACTCCATATCTATAAGCATGTAAGTTATACCTAACCCTGTTTTACGCATTTTCTGAAACCAGCATAGCCACCACTGTGTCATGTTTATGTTTAAATCCCTCATATACATCGTCAGCCAGGATAGCGTTTTCCCATGTTTCCTTTCTTGATCAGGTAAATTCCTAAACCTGACGGTAAGAGTCTATGTTTCTTTAAGGTAATCCTATAACTTGACTACACCATCTTTTGAAACATCATTCCTAATGTCCTCTGTAACGTAATAATTGCATAACAATTCACTTTGTCATAAAGTTTGTTTGTCTTTGGGAGTTGAATGCGGTAACTATGCAGCCAGTTCACTGGAACCGATGGTGTTAAAATATTGTTGTTGAAACATAACGCAATTCCACAAGTTCCTCATTACTTGACCTTCTCATCTGACTATATCTCTCCATCTGGTTCGGGTACATCATCTTTTGTTTTCTTCAGCATACATTTTATATCATTTACTTGCACAATTTTCTCAGATTTATCTCTGCTTGTTCTAGTAAGATCACTAACAACAGCACTTCTGATGGTTCAGTCATTCTGATCTATTTTTTATAAAAAATCTCGTCAGAAAAGCCTCCCCACTTCTCATTGTCATTTGTCAGGACCTGGCCATTTTCACAGTTAATCGTACCAACTGAGGTGGGCCGCTCCTTTGGTGTCCTTTTCCTATGCGGTTTCCAGAACTTTCCCATTGTTCTATCTCCCCGTCTCGTTTATGACCTGCTCCTTTTTCACTTCTTTTAAGCATTTGTGACATGCAACTTGAGCCCAGCAATCTTGGCTCGCTTTTCGTCTTCTGCTGTTCTCATCCCCTCTTGCGGAAATAGAGTCAACCTTCGTATTTGATATTCCCACCCCCGCCCGATCCCTTTTTCTTTTTTCCCCACCTTTCCTCCATGGTAGTTGAATTAATCTACTCCTTGTGACCCCTGACCATGCTCTGCTCCCTAGGCTCCCATTAGGCAACTCTGTCTTGTCATACCTGAAGACCTTACGCGCCTTCCTTACCATGGTCTTGTCCAATTAAGACAGCAAGACATTAGATAACAGGTGGTTACTTCTATGATCACCAAGTACACTCCATACAGTGCCTGCTTCTGTAATCCGAGAGACAAGTGCCAGACCAACTGGGGCTGCGTTGTCTCGAGGCATGGTGTCCGCCTCGGGTGCTAGAGGTTCCGAGTTCAATCCCCGGTAATGGGATTTGTTATTTTTACGTGGACTTGTACTTCTAGTAATTCCTCCTGGTCTCAGTGTAGTGAGATTGGACGTTAAAGATCTCTTGGCTGTTGGAAATCGAAAAAAGTAGCCTAACGGCGCTGCCTGGACAAAATTTGGAGTGAAAAATCTCAAAACTCAATGGCAGTTTTAAAAACGGCGACCAAAGTGAGAACAAGTGTATCTTTCTGCAAACAGCTATTTCATTCACTAGGAAGCATTTTAAAAATGCATGCGTTGGGACCCGTACTTTCTGACATCTCCTCTTGCTAAGATATTGCATGGTGTTTGAAAAGTAACTATAAAAAATATTGACATTGCTTTACATTAAAAAAATTATTTTGTTGAGTGTATTGTTGAGCTATTAAATGATATTTATTTTCTGTTAATACTGTATGTGTATATTTGAATGCTGAGGAACCAACATTCGGCACACATTAAGCTAGGTATGCAAAACTGATGTGCACGCTGCACTCAAATCTTCAAAACAACTTAGACTTTCCGCCGGAGTTAACAGCAGTTGAACACGAAGAAGAAGACGAAGAAGAAGTAGAAGAAGAAGAAGAAGAAGAAGAAGAAGAAGAAGAAGAAGAAGAAGAAGAAGAAGAAGAAGAAGAAGAAGAAGAAGAAGAAGAAGAAGAAGAAGAAGAAGAAGAAGAAGAAGAAGAAGAAGAAGAAGAAGAAGAAGAAGAAGAAGAAGAAGAAGAAGAAGAAGAAGAAGAAGAAGAAGAAGAAGGAGGAGGAGGAGGAGGAGGAGAAGAAGAAGAAGAAGAAGAAGAAGAAGAAGAAGAAGAAGAAGAAGAAGAAGAAGAAGAAGAAGAAGAAGAAGAAGAAGAAGAGGAAGAAT
The DNA here is from genome assembly GCA_905116865.2 of Candidula unifasciata. Lineage (NCBI taxonomy): Eukaryota > Metazoa > Mollusca > Gastropoda > Stylommatophora > Geomitridae > Candidula > Candidula unifasciata. The sequence continues at coordinate 76,947 of CAJHNH020000281.1, read as the reverse complement.
GAGAAGGAGGAGGAGAAATGTCAAATAACCATGAAGTTCCCTAAGATACCCACCAGAAAAGGCGCCATGCCCCACAAGACACCAGCAAGTATATACAGTAAGGCAATCAGCCTCAGCTGTTTCACCTCGGCTTCACGGATCACCTCAACTTTTCTCTTGAACTCATCCTCCCAGGCATACAGTTTCAGTACCTGTGCGAGGTAAACATTAACAAAGCAAATTGAGATTGCAGGATGCTTTAAGTGTTTAGTACTTGCATGATGCCAGGTGATCTCTTATAGTCTTGCATATTCATCAGACATCGAATTTCGGGAATGCTTAACACATTGCTATTATTTCTATCACACCACAATGGGCTACAACTAATAGTGTGACGACAAAGGTAAAGCAAATTGACTACATCAATTTCTTTCCTTATATTTTCCAACTTTCTATTTTGTGTGTATTTTGACATTTCATTCACCAATGACCAAGCCATTATTAACATTTAAGGTGTATAAGACACTAATATACATACGCAACGAAACCTGGCAGCTCATGTTCGTTTAGCCCCTTTCTCCCCCTCCCCACCCTTAAAATGTGCTTAAACAAGCCTGTGAGCGCTCCCAGCACCTAGACATTCGTAAGGGGATGTGCTCCTAAAGATTTTTTTCTGGCGGCTCTCCTGCCATCTAAAACTATCTGATATCACCAGTAGAATGCTTTACAAAAAGATAAATGCAGCATTTGACCGGTTTGCGTAGTTTCACACCAAAAGCCTTATTTCAGTGACCTCCCGGCTTGAACGGTAAATAATGACTATATCTTGCCTATGAAACCATGCATAAACAGGTCAAATACAAACGCAACATAACCTTCATGCCATTCAGTATCTCATTGACCATCTTGATCCTAGAATCTTTGTACATGAGGTTCTCCTCCTGAAAACGTTTCTGCTGATTGGCGATCCACGCGTTGAAGGGAACCAATAGCAACATCAGGGCCAAACCAGTAAGCACTGAGATCCCTATTACACAGAAACAAAACACTATGCTCATTTCAAAAAGACAAGAATTATTGTTGTCTCTCAACAAAGGGTGAGGGTTTTTTCTTATTCTTTGTCTCTCTCTCTCACTCTCTCTCTCTCTCTCTCTCTCTCTCTCTCTTCCTCCCCCCTTCTCTCTCTTTCTCTCTCTCTCGCTCCTCTCTCTCTCTCTCTCTCTCTCTCTCTCTCTCTCTCTCTCTCTCTCTCTCTCTCTCTCTCTCTCTCTCTCTCTCTCTTTGCATCTGGATATTTATAACATCGTGTGCAGACCATGCAAAATTATCAACCTGAATACTAGCTTGTAACTTAATTAAAAGCTTAATTGCGGTTGCCAAGACCAACTATTTTCGCTGGTCTAATTCTAAAGAACTTTGTACAAGCATGAAAGACTTGCGACGAAAATGTGATTGATTCGACAGTCCTCCTACATTAAAAATTGAATTCTAGTATATGTGATCGAAATTTTACTCTCTCTCTCTCTCTCTCTCTCTCTCTCTCTCTCTCTCTCTCTCTCTCTCTCTCTCTCTCTCTCTCTCTCTCTCTCTCTCTTTGCATCTGGATATTTATAACATCGTGTGCAGACCATGCAAAATTATCAACCTGAATACTAGCTTGTAACTTAATTAAAAGCTTAATTGCGGTTGCCAAGACCAACTATTTTCGCTGGTCTAATTCTAAAGAACTTTATACAAGCATGAAAGACTTGCGACGAAAATGTGATTGATTCGACAGTCCTCATACATTAAAAATTGAATTATAGTATATGTGATCGAAATTTTATTTATAGAAAGAACAGATCAAACAGTCAAAAGTAACTTGGTGAATTACTGCTTGCTGAAACTAGGTGATTGAATCAAAAGTTTGAGATATCGCATCCGAGCTATAAACCACAGCAGAATGTGCGAATCGGATTTCAGTGCGAAGGAAGAATGAGAAGAAGAAATAAATAAAGAAAGAAAGAAAGAAAGAAAGAAAGAAAGAAAGAAAGAAAGAAAGAAAGAAAGAAAGAAAGAAAGAAAGAACGAAAGAAAGAAAGAAAGAAAGAAAGAAAGAAAAAAAGAAAGAAAGAAAGAAAGAAAGAAAGAAAGAAAGAAAGAAAGAAAGAAAGAAAGAAAGAAAGAAAGAAAGAAAGAAAGAAAGAAAGAAAGAAAGAAAGAAAGAAAGAAAGAAAGAAAGAAAGAAAGAAAATTCCAGTTAGATCTTAGATCTGTTTCCCTGGCAGTGTTGACCATCTTCCAGAACCTCAGCTCTTCCGTCACTAAATATTCATTTAAGGCCTGGATACTCTTTTCTGTTGGATCTGTCAACTTGATCCAAGAGAGCCTTCACAATATCCGCTTTATTATAAAACAGCTCACAGTTCAGCGGGTCGGCAGCAGCCAGTCAATCAGCCTGATCATTATCCGTCACACGGGAATCTCTTCGACAGACATTTCACAATATGCTCCTGATATAAATCTTATCACGCTAGTCAAGCCACTCTACAAGTAGAATGACATTTTCTATTTTCCGAAGAATACTCTGTGACTTTTATTATTACAACATCTCGGGCTATGCTCCTCTGAAGCCACAGGAAAGCTGCTGTTACAGTCTCTACCTCCATTCTCATACTGCATGTTGCGAAGTCTTATACGCTCTCAAACTATGTCCATTCAACTTTGCAATAAATCGTCACCCACTTTTTTTAAACCTCTCATTACAGACCCATTTGTGTATATAATAATGTCACCTTTGTTTGTATTTTAATTGATCCAATTTGTTGCGCCAATGCCTATGTTTCACCAGCTACTCACTCCAAGCAGCTTCACTCTAACCAAGGTCACTATCATTCCTTGCAGGGTTCTTTTATTGGGTGGCGCTGTGACTCATTCCTCACCATGCGCTATCTTATCAGTAGCGCATGAGAGCCTAGCATATGATACCACAACATCCAATGAGGAGCATTGTCTGGAATGTTTCACCAAGCCACGCCGGCGTGTTGGGAAATGAACAGGCGGACAGACTGGCTGGCTCTGCACAACTTGGTGGAATACTGATAAATGATAGGGCAGACGTAGTTAGTGCCTTGTGGGAGCGTGTGTACAGTTCAGAGGAGCAGATGGATCACCACAGTCTGGTGAGATTGTTGCAAGGGGAAGTGACGAGAGGTTCTGGCAGATGCTCGGGGCTCAGAGAAAAGGCAAGACGGACGTTTAATCATAATGCTACTGGTACCATTAGTATCGGAACTCTTCGCTGGCTGCTGAAGATGCGGACGGAGCGCTTATGGGAATGCCCTGAGTTCTGTGATGTCGGTTCTTGTATCAAATCAAATCAAATCAGTAGCACACAGAGATATCTCATTGACTTCTGTCTGTGCCCTCCAAGAGCTACATCATTTCAACTGATGCCTCTTACTACCCATTACGACCTTAATTGGAAAGCATTTCCTACGAATCCAATGAATATTTTGCCACCATATACATGTATTTAACACCATGTACCTTTCATATATGTGGACAGCAATGTCAGTATGTGCCGCAATCATACGATTGGCGTATCTCGTGTGCATCCCAACATGATTCCCATGACTTTATTTTGCACGTGTTCTAGCTTCTTAATTTGGCTATTGGATAACCTGAGCTGTCCCAAACCATACTTCATAACCGAAATGATCAGTTACTGGTAGAGTGTTAGAGCATTTCCATGCTCTATATTCGCTGATGCCATCACTCTTAAAGCATTGTGCTCTTTCCTTATCTTTACTATGACCTCTTCCCTATGATACAATTTATTTTAATGTTTACAACAACGTCTCTAACAATGTTTTTGTGTAACGAGCATTACAATAGAGCTCCAAGACGTGGACGCGTACATTTTTTTGGGCAGAAATGTACATAAAGATGAGGAAATTAATTATTAAAATACGAAAACAAAAAGGCAGGAGGAGCTTACATAGCCCTAGGACATTTGTGGAGGTCAACAGAAATTAAAACTAATACTAAACTTAACATTTGTATTTCTGATGTCAAATCACACATTATGGAGCGGAAACCCAAATAAAGACTAAGAAAATTACTAATGAACTACATACATTAATTAACTGGTGCCTGCACAGAAAATAGGGGTTCAGATGGTATGACATAATCACTAATGTACAGTTTTGGGAGAGAACTAAACAAGTTCCAGTGGAGCGAGAGGTGAAGAAAAGAAACTAGCATTCGATAGGACACACGATGAGAGAATCTGAGAACAAAATAACTAGAATGTCTTTGCACTGGAATGTACACGAGTATAGAAATAAAGGGTTATCAACAAATACACGGCGAAGGAGCTAGAGAGTGAAGTTCAAAAAGAAGGGGGAAGGACATGGGGTAAGCTGCATGCGATAGCGAAGGATAGAACGACACAGCCTGAGTTGGGTTAGGGCCTATGCTCCACTGGGGGCTAAACAAGCAGAAAAAGAAGAAGACAATATTGTTCCATTATCTGAGTTGATTGTTGAACGTAATTGTTAGTTAGTTAGTTATTTAGTCGAAAGATTATCCTGACTGCACATCGACCCATTCAGTCCATAAGTGCTCGGATCCCCCCCCCCCCCTTAGTAAATCCCGCGACTCACTACACCAGTTCTGTGTTAATTTCTTATTCTTCCTTGGCTTCCTGCATAGTGGTCTTGTCTGATCACAACCCTTTAAACATGTTGCTCTTGCAGTCTGGTCATTGCTGCAAATTCACATTCACTTGGTTCTGGCAAACGTCTTCCTTCTCATCAGGCAGTCAAAATATCAGCAGGGTCCATGGCTGGTCCGCCATCCACAGTAGCTTTACCTGCAAGCCTATCATCTCGTTCATTCCATTACACGCCTGCGTGGCCTGGCACAGATATGAGACTGACATGTGTCAGCTCCCGCCGCTTTAGAAACTCCAGCCACTGTATTCGAATCCAGCCCTTCTCTATCTTCCTGAGCATACTCATTAAGTCACTGAGAAAGAATGCACGGGAAAAAGTATGTGTCTCCAGCCATGTTATTGCTTTGTGATGAACCTATTTCCTCACCACACTCCCACACCTTGTCTACCGCGGTCTGCAGTTCGTTGAACATCTATACTCTACTTCTCCCCTGCCTGTAGGCTAAGACGTTAGAAAGTCAAAACTCTCCCAAAACAGCCTCTATTGCCTCTATCCTGCTGGTGCACACATACAAACGAACTGGGGAAATGGCGAATCCCTGGGGGGAGACCAGGTGTCATACAGCAGGTTTCACAGCCCCACGAACCTAGGTAAAAAGCAGACTGTTATTTATATAAGACAACTACAATCTAACTGAGGGTTAGGGGCCAGACCTTCCTATCCATAAATGTGTACAATAAAATGTAACATTTAACCTGTTTTATGCATGTTCAAGATCCAGTGCCGCTTCGTTGTTTTATGCATATTCAATGAGCTAAATTTTAATAATCATAACAAACATATTTGCCTAGAAAGTTTCTAAGTCTGTGTGTGGAGCACCCCCCCCCCCCCTTCTCCTTTAAAAAAATTATATCTCCCCTTCCCCTATTTTTTGTTTGTGAGTCGGCTACCCTGATAAAAATAGGCATGTTCAGTAACATCACATAAATTTAACATGTTGCTAGAAAATAAAGGGAGACTTATTTATAACGTAAGGCAAGCAAGTTTAGTTTCTCTTACCTATACTGTTATACAGCAGTATAACAGCAAAGATACACTGAACTGGCGTGGACAACAAAAATATGAACAGTGTGCCTATTTCCTGCAACACAAGAAATGTAGCATTTGACAAACGCGTCTTCCAAAAACCGAATAAAATACAGTAACTCTAAGGTTTTCAGCAATTAATAATAATAAAAAAAAATGAATTCTGGTATGTTACACTTTTCTTTAATTTGGATAGTGGATTGGATGGCTGCCCTTCTTAGATTACATTTTAAAAAGTAAAAAATCGCCGTGTGGGTGCAGGGGTCCCATTGTTGGAAAAACTAGAACAGACCCACTGCCTACCCAAAATCCTGTCGTGAGAGCAGACTAATTGTGAGTTTCCTTCGAATTCGGAGTACATCTGCCTGAGAGGCAAGGAACCTACAATCTGCGTGCAAATGAGCAAACTTGTGAAACGGATGTGCACACAACGCTCAGTTTCTGGAACACGAAGTGGATGAACAACCAGAACTGTCCGACAGGATTTATAGAAGGTGAACATGAAGAAGAAGAAGAAGAAGAAGAAGAAGAAGAAGAGAAGAAGAAGAAGAAGAAGAAGAAGAAGAAGAAGAAGAAGAAGAAGAAGAAGAAGAAGAAGAAAAAGAAGAAGAAGAAGAAGAAGAAGAAGAAGAAGAAGAAGAAGAAGAAGAAGAAGAAGAAGAAGAAGAAGAAGCAGAAGCAGAAGAAGAAGAAAAAAAAGAAATAAGATGATGTAATATTGCACACGTCAACGGTTGATGATTTTATAGAATAGACGGCAAGCTACAATTGCCACGGTGTGAAAAAAAAAAAAATTCTTGAAGGAAAAACAACACGAAACATGCTACTAAAAATAAAATACCGATTAAAGAACATAATGTTGCCAAAATTTTTACATTCAGTACCTTTGTAATTTAATGAGAGTTGCACATATAAATACTTTAAGAATGAATCAATCAGTTAATAGTTCTTTTGCATCTCGTCATTGATAGGGCTTTCCCGCGAACTAATGAAAACAAAATATCTCATAACCACGCGCTTCCTTTTTTGAACAGTGGTTAACGAGGCGTATCTTGTATATGGTGCATGACCCATATTTATAACAGTCTGGTCCCACCGATGAGGCAGGCACTACTTTCCCAGCGAACTTTACTTGTCTTCTCCTTCTTCTTCTCAAAGTCAATGCCGTGTGACGTTGGTAGTCATGTCTATCCACAACCTACTGTCTCGTGTACTTTCAGTCAACTCTGACACAGATGATCTTCCATGACATGATGTCAGAGTGTCAAGCATCTGTTCTCTAGGTCTCCCTCTGCCTCTCCTCGCCTTTCAACTTTCCTACTGTCATGATGTACTCCGGTTTTCTCCATCTCTTCAGATGACCAAACAATGTAGACTGTCTCTTTCTGATGTGGGCAATGTTCTCTTCATGAGTCAGTTTTTTCAAGACTTTTTCATTCCTCCTCACATCTTAACGTTTACAGAAATATAAAGATATCACTACTAGGTGGACTTGATAGCAATGGATATAACAACTTCCACTTTTGAAGCGAATTCGAACTCATGACTTGGAGGCTGGTAGGGGAAACCTACACGCCACTGCGCCTGGGAAGCCCCAACAACAGAACAGTCTTATAATCTAATTCTCTTAATCTGGACGAGTGGGACTCAATATTTTCCAGAAATAAATTAACAGATACATTGCCGGAGTGTAATCTTGGCAGCGTATAAAGTAGTTTAAAGAGATGACGACGGTCTATACATGAGACAACCATGCTAGTTTCCAGGTGCCCTAACTAGATTCAGGAGTCAGTTAAAGTGTTGCCGCCAGGCAGAGAGTGTATTTAAAATATGACAACGTCTGTCTGATGTGATGTAACAGTTAGATGCGTGCCTGCGGATCTAAAGGTCGTGGGTTCAAATTCGGATTGCACTTGACTTTTTTTTTCTTTAAAAATTACCTTAGCTCCTAAGTCGGCTCTATCTTAAATGATTATCAGGTAAAGTCTTGGTATGTAAAGGCAGCCGATGTGCTGCTGACCACATCACCTACCATGTACCGATTGGTCTATAAAATAGGTCTAACTATTAAAAAAAAAAAAAAGGCTCTACTGGCAAATTTGGCCGGTAAGCTGGAAGGCGTCGACTGCTTCGGCCGGCTTAGCGGGACTTAGTGGGAGTTATGTCCCCGTGGCCGCACTCAAAACAACGAGCGAAAAAAGTCACGAATCAAATGACATACGTAGCCTCTTGGCATCTGACTGAGTTTGCCAGCGAAGTAATTCTTGGTGACAGTTCAGTACATTTAGTATTTACATAATCATCATTATGTGGAGTGTAATAAAGGGATGTCTGTCTCATGCCTTTTTGTGGGCTATTTAAAGTCTGAACAAAGAATGCATAGACAGACATGTTGTAAAAAATGACAACGCATTTAAAATCTTTAACAAGTCATGGCAGAACGCTAAGATTTCTTGAACCAGCCGCGATTTATTATTTCCTAACTGAACTTTGTGCACAAAATGACATGTTTCTGACACTGCGGCTTCCCTGGTGCAACGGGCAGTTGCGTTTTATTGTTGTTGAGCTTGTGCTTCAGTTATAAAGGGTTCTCGTATTTCCTTTATTTATGTAATGACTACCGTAGTATACACTTGAGGAAAGGTGCCAGCAAAATAAGCCAGAAAATAAATTGAGCAATCTATTGTTTGTGTCTTGTTTGTTCAAATTTACAACGGGGAAACCTTGTTTAAAGTCTATAACGAGTTGGACTGTATTTTACTGTCAGTATTTTGTGTCCAGTTTGTGGTGTAATGCAGTGTTGCCACTTGTCTTGGACAAAAAAACATCAAAAGCGGAGTCAAAAAATATCTAAAAACATCTAAATTTGCGTGGAAAACATCTAAAAAAAACATCCAAAATGGAAAGAGTCACAAATTACATAGCAATTGATATGACTTACCCTATATAATCATGTCCTCATTTTTACTGAAGTCTGCCTTATAAGATCCACAGGATAAACTTGGATTGGATTATGAAGTTGAAGCTTCAGATCCTAGATGACTCTGAAATGCTTTAGCTGTTCCAATTTCGTTTGATACCCAATCAGGGAGCTGATAAGTGAAACAGCCTTTTGCTACTCTTATCAGGCCAAATTTTATTGTCAAGATAACATTTAAAGGTCAAATTTCATCCTGTTTTTTAGGTTAGATTTAATAAATTCAATCAAAATGTAAAACATCTAGAGAAACATCTACCATCCAAAACGCCATCTAAATGCAAGGAAAAACATCTAAATCTAGGTGTAAAACATCCGAAGTGGCAACACTGGTGTAATGATAGAACTGGAGGTAAGACAAATGATCCCCTGTATGATAGGGACCAGACCCATGGACTAAAGACTCACAAGATTCCACTACGGTGCGCTAGTGATCTAGGTGTGAGTGAGTGTAACAGCTATGCTACTGAAGTCAGTAATCCACTACATTCTCATACTTGCTGAAGACCTGATCAGCCGCAACACCCGACTGATTTCCAGAGTCCTGAACTTGGAAGATTTTGCGTATTGCCACTTGTGGTATAAACATGCTGCTATATAAACTTATCAAACAACAGATGGGAGCCAGGTATCTTACAGCAGTTATAAATGGTATCTTACAATGTTATAAATGCTATATCCATAGTAGAGTGGCATGTTATTATAATATACAGTTTTGCTTTCTCTTGGGCTGAAGTGCAATAGCTT
>CAJHNH020000281.1:22500-62500 GCA_905116865.2 Candidula unifasciata | reverse complement strand
GATCCAGTGAGTGTAGCAACTAGACGCTAGCCTGAGGATCCGAAGGTCGTGGGTTTAGGTCTGAACGGATCCGAACTCATATTTTGAAGAATGCCAACAACATTTTTGTACTGCTAATAACTTAGGTTGTTGCTCACAATTAATTCTTTCAAATAGTGGACTATAACGATATTACTATACAGTGCAACAGTGATTATCTATCGGTTTGTATTTCAATGTTTATAATTACACATTAAATAAAATATAGTGCCCAAAACTGTATACTGAATAAGCAAGGAAAAAAGTAGAATAAAATATCTAGATTTGTGGATATTCAAAGGAACAGCGTGCATTTCATTGAAACATGAACAATCACATATGTGGTATCTGAAGTAGCTTAGACTAAAAAGACTGGTGTAGGGGAAGAAAAGAGACAAATGAAATATTCAGGCTCTTTAAACGACAACCCACTCTAATTGTGATTTTTGCTGATCTCTGTCTCTATACTCCCCTCTGATATGATGTAAAGTGTAGAAACACATGGGAATAGCCAAAACAGGACTATTACGTTGGTACTGTTTATTGTAATAGCAAATGAGTCATTCCGTCGTTGTCGTAGATTTTCACTGGTCGTTTAAAACAATCTTTCGACTGACTGTCATGACAGGATTACAATCAGACAACGGACTCAGTAATCTTTATATCGGAACATGCTTTTCACGAAGGGATATTGCATCTGGATCACAGTACGATAGATGTTCACAGTCGCTCGTGGATGTAGTAATTGAGAGTCATTTCTGTTCAGGCATCTCTTGCATTCTAAGTCTTCGCTCCCTCGGCTGACAATCAAAATTCACCGCAATCCCTCCATTCAAGCAACCTCTTTCTCTCTCACGGTCAAACACTATCTGACTCTATCTCGTCTCTCACCTACCAACCTTTATTCCAATCCCACTTATATTCCTTGCAACAGTTCACACAAACACAGGACATTCTAAACACAAATTGTCCACGCGTCCCGCGTTTCCCTGGACTTCTGACCTAACAGTCGCCTGGGAGCCTCCTGGAATTTCCCATTATTACACTAATCAATACCAAACGTAAACGAAAGCCTGAAGGCAAAGAGGTAAATGGCGATACAAATGGGCGGTTAAAATAAATAGCTTGAAGAGCAGACTTAGAGAATGTGAGCCAAGAAAAGAGACATTGTTGGAGATCCATTGCAACCAACGTTCATTATAGAGACAGTTCCTTTTTATATTGTATTTGGAAGAGGAAAACAAAACCGTTCTTTACCTCGCAAACGCCAATTTTGATATCCTCGGCAATCAGTAGAGATGACCGCTCATGCACACCGTCGTAATATGCACTGTCCTTCCTCCTCTCCCAGGCCGACCTGGCATGTCTGCTGTTCGATCTTCTGAAAATACATTCATAACTAAGATCAACACACTTTCTATGAATGCTAATCATTTCCCATGCGTGAGTTCCTGGGCTCCATTGTGGAGGAAAACAAAAAGAGGCCCACTGCCTCCTTAACAAGCAGGTTGAAAGATTCGACTAATTAGGGGCTTCCTTGGAAGTCGGAGTACATCCGCCCGAGAGGTAAGGAACAACCAACTGCTCACAAATAAGCCATTAAAAATGATGCACACGCAAAACTGAGGCCCTGGCACAAACGTACACATGCAGGAACAACCAGGACTTTTCGACTGAACTTACAACCGGTGAACGAAGGAAAAGAAAGATATTTGTCATATTTAAAACATTTGTAATTATAAAATGATGAAACTGACAGTAAACTGGAGATAAATCAAGTCACATGTTTCTCCCATCTTGGAAACGTGATCACAGATGATGGCATGAAATGGAAGTTTAAAAAAAAAAGGGAAAAGGGGGGGGGGGAGCTAAAAGCAATAATGCAAGAGACAGACAGCGGTACAATAAGGGGGAAAACATCAAGAAGAGACGAACAAAAGTCTAAGAGATTATATATATATATATATATATATATATATATATATATATATATATATATATATATGTGTTAGGGCTGTACCGATTATTCGCTTCGTATTCGCGTCGGGGCCGAATAGTGGACCTAATAACTATTCGGTATTCGGCCGAATAGTTGCGGTCGGGCCGAATACGAATAGTGGTTACCTTACTCCCGTTTCTGCATACACTGTGATGGACTGAAATAACTCTCTCATTAACACAATAGTTGCTTTCGCCTTAGCGTGTCGTAGCGGAAACTGCGACCCGGTTGCGTGGTACAAACTGCATAAAATGCCAACCGCAGTGTGTGTGGTGTGTGTGTGTGTGATAGAGAGAGAGAGAGAGAGAGAGAGAGAGAGAGAGAGAGAGAGAGAGAGAGAGAGAGAGAGAGAGAAAGAAAGAGAGAGATCATAAATTTTTGTTTTTTCAGAGTGTCTTCGGCAAAATCAAATCTGAAGATATTGCTAACGAGAATATGAAGGTGCGTTTAAATTACATCGAACGAACGGCCGAGCGAACGATGGTTTTGAAAGAGGCGGGAGCCCGAAGACAACTAATCACAGACATCAGAAGGAGACAGTCGTCATTTTTCAGCCATGTTATGAGAAGAGGGAAAATGGTGACCACTGGAAAGATCTGTGAAAGGAGGGATAGAGGAAGGCAACGATAGAAGATTCTTGACAGTCTTGTTGCGAGGCATGGAGGTGTGTCAGCACACGAACTGATACATGCTGCAAGAGATAGCAGATTGTAGAGAGGCATGATAGCACACGCCAGTCGGCAAGTCACCTGATGATGATGATACACTATTCGTATTCGTATTCGGCCGAATAGTTAGTGGTACTATTCGTATTCGGCCGAATAGTGAAAATCACTATTCGGTACAGCCCTAATATATATATATATATATATATATATATATATATATATATATATATATATATATATATACACATACATATATATATATATATATATATATATATATATATATATATATATATATATACATGTGTGTGTGTGTGTGTGTGTGTGTGTAAATTTTAAAGAGACCATTTGAAAGAGCAAATTTATCTTCTTGTTATCATCCATTTTGTTTAGCATTTTATTTCATCATACTTATGTCTAGTCACTAGTTTTGGTATATACGCGTATGTTCTTGCATGCTATGTTTCCAAATACCGATCTATAGTCAAGCAATACATTTTATATATATATTGTCACAAGATAACAATTGAATAGGCTATCTGTCCTAGATCTGTCCACTTACTCAATCAGCCCACTAACGAACCACTTTAACGAACCAGCCCACTAACTAGCCTCTTAACCAACCAGCCCACTAACTAACCACTTAACCAGACAGCCCACTAACTAACCACTTGACCAAAAAAGCGACTAACTAACTACTTTAACCAGCCAGCCCACTAACTAATCACTTAACCGACCAGCCTACTTACTAACCACTTAACCAAACAGCCCACTAACTAACCACTTGAACCAACCATACCACTAAATAACCACTTAAGCAGCTCACTAACTAGCCAGCTAACAAACCAGCCCACTAACTAACCACTTTAACCAACCAGCCCACTAACTAACCACTTTAACCAACCAGCCCACTAACAAACCACTTTAACCAACCAGCCCACTAACTAATCACTTAAGCAGCCCACTAACTAACCAGCTAACCTACAAGCCCACTAACTAACCACTTTAACAAACCAGCCAAGCTTGGGCTAGAATGTATTTGGCGTTTGCGAGTATGGGATAGTTAATATACAAAGTTTAGTTGCGTATCCTTTACAGGACATTGCAGAACCAACCCCAACATTTGTTTTGGCTGTTGTGGTTTTTCTAGGCTCAATCACGTCTAGTAGTTTGCCATTGCCACTGGACGGTCGGCTTCTCGATATCAATGACGAAACCAACGCAAGGCAAAAGGCTCGCAGCTAGGATTGAATATGGTAAACCGGCATTACAAAGCTCTTTCGCAACGCCTAAGCAGTAGTAGTAGTATTTTACCACACTATTACATCACACAAGCGATAAACACTCGATGACACAAAGTACCACCATATGGATGAGAATCACCAATGGAGAGGTCCCGGAAACCGCGTTTAGCTATTAGACCATATTTATTAGTTAGTTAGTCTTTCCTCTTGTGTCGAGTGCGGCACATAGGGCAGAGGTCATGACTCTCCATGCATGGCGGTTCGTTGCAATCTGTTGTAGGTCTTGGATGTTTGACCATATTTATGGCCGGGCTATATTGCGGCTCATGGAAAGGGCCAGGATGGGGCTTCAAAATAACAAAAAATTGCATCCCACAAGGAGATGACTAAATATTATGTTACCAGAGGCAACACCTAAGCCATAGACGCTGACTTATATTCACGGTAAGAGGGGCATAAAAATCACTTACGTGTAGAAGCCAACACTGTTGAATTTGTCCACATTCCTTTTCTCCCGATCCCAGTATTTCTCAAATATGGAATTGACGCGGCAACCCTGATCTCGCGGGTGTAGATCCCACAGGTCATCGACGCCAATTTCCCTCTTAAATCCAGTGATTATCAGTCTGAAATGAGATGAAGACTGAGACATGTATTAGTTAATTCTTTATTTTATATTTCTTATTTCGAGTTTGGAATCTGCCGACAGTGCAAAAAGACATCGGTCGTGGTGCTCAGTTAAGACATGCTGGCACCTTAAACTTTCAGAGATCAGCCATCAGTGGGATAACTGTGCATGTTAGAAATTGAAAGTGTACTAAACTTTTAATATCTAGGCTCTAAAATAAACAGCAATGGAGACTGTTTGTGAGAAATTAAAAGGAAGATGGCCTTAGCAATGCAAAGATTGAATAGCCTTACAAGTCTATGGTTAAGCACCAGCAAGGAGATCAAAATTAGAATTTTGAGAGCATGCATCTTCCCTGTGGCTACATATGGATGTGAGTCGTGGACTATCTCTTAGTCCTTAAGAAAGAGAATGGGGGCTTTTAAGCTGAAATGCTATAGAAAAATTCTCAGAATATCTTGGACAAAAAAGAGGAGAAATACTGACATCTTGAAAGATCTGAACATCAAGGAAGATTGGATAATAAACAGCATCCTGTCTCAAGAGCTGAAATATTTTGGTCATATCAACCGCCACAACGGATTGAAACAAAATATAGCAGAGGGCATGGTACCAGGAAGGAGTAGCAGAGGCTGACCGACACCAAGATGGGCACAGGATATAAGTGACTCCTTGAGTATGAAAGTACTTGAGGCGGAAGAACTGGCGAGAGACCGAGTTTCTTTCAGGCAGACTGTGATGAGAGCGACGTTCTGCAAAGGACCTGCTACATGGTGATGCTGATTTATTACTAACACGCCACTCTGTTTACGTCTCGAACATAACGAAAATAATGCTATGTGCACGCTTCGTGAAGAAACTGTAATGTATGAAAGCAACCAGTGACTATTACTACAGTGCTAGTCGCAAACGCATATTCTCAATAGCGTAGTAACGCTGAAGACAATTTTAAAGTAATACCCTCTCCAATGTAATCGGTACCAGCTAACGCTTACACATGCGAGCTGATCACGCCTCACCACTGTCAGCTACGTACCTGATACTTTTTAATAATGAAACTGAAGAACTTACTGCTATTTTTAAATAATATAATCACAGAGGAAAAAGCCTGGGGGCTTGTGTGTATGTGTGTGTGTGTGTGTGTGATGTGTGTGTGTGATGTGTGTGTGTGTGTGTGATGTGTGTGTGTGGGGGTGTGTGTGTGTGGGTGTGTGTGTGTGTGTAAGGGGGGGGGGTAAATAATATCACGAATCCTTTAAACATGTATCGCCGACTGTGTGGGTGCCGGGACCACAAGACTGGAAATACTTTTCTACAGGCGTGTTCCAACAATCGCAGTTTGTAATAAATGCATTACTGTCTATGTGGCTTATGGGTTAGGACCGCGGTAACTTCAACATATCTGGTTGACAACTTGGCAACAGACCGTCCTGTGTTGATTTCCACAAAAGCATGGAGTGCCGATTCGCAAAAGAAATGTCAAACTACTGATCGTAAAATTGCTTGGTAAAACCACAGACAATCAACAAATACGGCGGGTGGTTTTTCAATAGTAAGTAAGTCGACAGATTATCCTCACTGCACATGGAAACATTCAGTTCATAATTGCTCAGACTTCCTTTCCCCCCTCCCCTTTCCTTCCAGGGGGTCTCTCTCCACAGTATGTAGCAGATGCCGGTGACACTATTTCTGTGTTGGTTTATAATTCTTCTTTGGCTTCCTGCATCGTGCTCTGGCTACACACCTTTTAGCATGTTGTTTCAGTCTGGCCATGGCTGCAGATTCACAGGGATCAACTGGGTTCTCGCAAACTTCTTATTTCTCATTTATGCATATTGTTACCATCATCATCATCAGCATCATGATAATGTCTTAATGAAGGAAACTAACATTCTGTAATTTAATCTTTTTATCCCGAGATGGCAGAAAGATGGAGGGAATACTTCAATGAGCTCTTTAATCCTCTAGGAGATCATCGGGAAAGAACAACTGAAGAGCAAAGAGCAACAGTGTTAGAACCACACATACTAATGGATGAAATAGAAAAAGTCATTAAACTGTCTCCAAAATATAAAGCAGCAGGAGCTGAGAGATTACCAACAGAAATAATTCAAGCAGCAGGTGAAAGCAGCATCAGATGGCTTCACAGAATATTCAATGCAGCATGGGTACAACAAACGGCCCCTATTGATTGGCAACATGCAATAGTTATACCACTGTGGAAGAACAAAGGAAGCAAACGAGAATGCGGTCAATATCGAGGCAGCTCTCTTTTAAGCCATGTTGGCAAAATGTATGCTAAGATAATAGAAACAAGACTGAGACCAGTGATAGAACCACAGCTGGCAGAAGAACAGATGGGATTTAGGAGAAATAGAAGCTGCACAGATGCAATCTTCACACTTAAACAGTTAATAGAAAAGAACATTGAATACAATAAGAACTTATTTGTGGCATTCGTAGACCAGGAGAAGGCATTTGACAGAGTCCACAGACAATTATTATGGAAAATAATGGCAAGATATGGAGTAAGCGAACACCTCATCGAAGTGTGCAAAAGTTTATAAAGGGATTGTACAAGTGTAGTTAGAATAAATCAGGGAACATCTCATCCTTTCACAGTGACATCTGGAGTAAGACAGGGGTGTGTCTTATCACCACTGCTGTTTATCACCTACATAGACAGTATATGCAAGAATGCCAAGTCCATGAATGAAGATCTAAGTAAGATCAACGAATTACTCTTTGCAGATGACCAGGCCTTGATAGAAGATACAGCCATGAAATTGCAACAACATCAAACATCCATGAATGAAAAATGTAAAACAAATAATATGAGAATCAACACTGAAAAGACAGAAGTAATGTCAATAGGAAAAAAGAAGACAGATCTAAACATAGCATTAGAATACAAAGGCATTAAACAGGCATCTGAGTTTAAATATATGGGAACTACATTTACCGAAGATGGGAAATTGGATAAAGAAATTGACATTAGATGCAGTAAAGCAAACCAAGTATTGGGACAGCTAGCTCCCTCTTACAGCATAAGACAATCCCAGTCAGCACAAAGAGACATCTTATTCAAAGCATATTTATTCAAACTCTGTGCTACCAGTGCCAGACATGGTCACTCACAACAAACCATAAAAGAAAATTAGTAATGAAATGTCTGAGAAGGGCTGTAGGAGTGACCATAAGAGATAAGATCAGGAATGAGATCATAAGAGAACAAGTCGGCACAGAACCAATTCTGGATTACATACAAAGACAGCAAGTGAAATGGTTTGCCCACTTAGAGAGAATGCCTGGTGACACCATACCATACAAAGCATACATGGAAAGAGAAGAAGGACGTAGAGCACGGGTTAGACCAAGAACAAGATGGAAGGATAACATCAGAGAAACTCTACAACAGCACGATGTGCCTATGGTCGAGGCAGCCAGAAGAGCTAGAAACAGAACCTTATATCTCCCTCGACACCCACAGCGGTAAAAGAGTAAGTGAAGAAGAAGAAGAATCTTTCTATCTGGACTTTCGTTCTTCCAATCAACCATAATGAGGTATCATCAGCGTACTAAACTTCCTTTCTCATCAGTCTCAAATATTTTGTGTCCTGCGCCTCTACGGTGACCTTGTATCGTCCATCTCATCTCTTCATTTTGGCTTTCCTGACTACGGTTGTCTTTTTTATGCAATTAATGGCGTTGACAGTCAATATTTACACAGCTTGATGTCTTGCGTGTTGCCAACATTTTGGATACTTATCTATGATGTCAACCCTTTAAGCTCTCAACAATCTCTAGAGGTAATCTCTGCATGTCACCATGTTAGGCTGACTACAAGGTTTACGGCTTATCTCTCCACGTTAAGCAATTGACAATGTCTAGAGTTTAACCTTACGTGTCACCATGTTAGGCTGACTACAAGGTTTACGGCTTATCTCTCCACGTTAAGCAATTTACAATGTCTAGAGTTTAACCTTACGTGTCACTATGTCAAACTGTCATCTATTTTTTTTTCCTTCCTACGTCTCTGTGTCGAGTTACCTGCAGTCTTCAGATGTTGTCTCTCCCAACTTTCCTGTGGTCAGCACTTATTGAAGTTGATCACTACTAACTTTATTCGAATGTTATTCTTCTGCAGCCTCTTCTATAGCGAGTTCTTTTTGTTAGTGGCAAATGGAGGGGGTGGCGGGGCTGTTAGCACCTTTCTGTTGTCCAGATGAGAGCATATTGGGGTGGTACAGAGAGAGACGTGTGAACTGCAGCCGATGGACGACAAATCTGACTAGCAAGACCCGCTCATCAGTTAGGGCCAGGGATAAAGTTCCTCTCCCACAGCCGAAGCCTGGCAGCTCTGTAGAGATCATGTGTTGTACAAACCTCATAATAAATCGCTTGCCGCCCTAGTTGATTCCAAAGGAAAAGCAACACCAATGCAGGAACAAAGCAGGCTGCAGAGTCTGCCGGGCCAGATGAGCAGTGCCCTGTGTGTCTGCCTGGTGCAGCTTCCCTAAAAGATCAGCTGTAAGATAAAGCTAATAGGTCCGTCTGCCGTAACCTCACATCAGCTCTTCTCTCCCGAAAGCCGTTGGCACCTTTTGAGTTTCTCTCTCTCTCTCTCTCTCTCTCGCTCTCTCTCTCTCTCTCTCTGTGTGTGTGTGTGTGTGTGTGTATGTATGTGGGGGAAGAGTTAGAAGATAAACATTAAATAAACACAGTTGTCACAGCATATTTCTGTGTGCTGGTTTAAAGAAGTTAAAATTTCACAATAGAATTTGGCTTTGAGGCATTTTTGACAATTATATACTTACCTTGTTAACCAGAAGAAGAACAGTTTCGACGGATAGGATGCAAAGACTTCTGGGCACTGTTTCTGTGGACAGCAGGATCATAATTAATAGCAACCTTGTTTACTCTATCCCGCGACCAACAGTGAAACGACTGGATGGATTATTTGTTTGTTTTAGTATCCAGAAGCCATGAGTTGTTAACCCTTAGGCTCGGTATTATGGATATTGCAACCTTTCGGCCTTGATTCAAATGTAAATACCGTAAATCTGGGAGAAAATGTGGCTTTCCTGCCAACCCCCGGGATTGAACCCGGAAGACAAGGAGTTCGTCACTCGGTCTCCGCGCAATCCGGTTTAGCCAGCTACGCTAGAGAGCTGGGTGATGGATTATTTAAACTTAAATGTAAAATCGCATTACAGGATTGATTCGCATTTCAGTTAGATCTATTCAGTTTTGTGCTTCATTTTAAGTCGATGTAACTCTGTAATAAGGCACCTGATGAGATACAGCGAAATATGCCTGGCAATAAATTGTGCAATGTATTGTTTGTATCCGCATTATTTAAGTATGTTTTGTTGAAATGTACTTTTTTTTTTTAATAGACTTTTTTTAAAAACTGTTACACACCAAGACTGTGTACATTCAGGGTGTACTAACAATCAGCTTGCATAATCTGTTGGTATGAAATAAACTGTTAAAAATAAAAGTACAAAACCGTGCTACACAACTGGCGCAACGGGCACATGGCACTAGAACCACATATGTATTGATCAATAAGAACTTGACGGAACTTTTGGGTCACCATCACATTGGCTGCCTTGTGATATAGTCAATATCATGCTGGTTGTCTTTACTTCCCAACTCTTTGCCTGGTACCCATTTAAGGCCGAGTGCGCCTAGGAGCCAAGATCATTTTTGAAAACCTGGGCTCAGTTCGAATTTAAATCCACGAACTTCGAATACGAGGGCCAGCATCTAACCGCTACACCACAGTCATCTCTCTGACATGGAGCGGCTCTCAAGATGTGGAAACTGCCATACAGAATAACAGGAGTATTTGAAACCGCAGATAATGAACACAACAGATCAAAGTCGTCCCCAAGTGGGATGTTATTTTTCGTTGTTTAAAGAACCACCCTGGCTTTTGCGCCATCAATATAGCCTAACGGCAAAAAAGAGGTTCCTGGGACCTTCCAACGGGTGATCCTCATCCGCATGGTGGCACTTTGTGTCACCGGGTGTTTATCGCTTGGTGATGTCCTGGTGGGGTATAACAAGAGAGAGAGAGAGAGAGAGAGAGAGAAAGAGAGAAAGAGAGAGAAAGAGAGAGAGAGAGAGAGAGAGAGAGAGAGAGAGAGAGAGAGAGAGAGAGTGAGAGAACACAACATGAATGTAACACAGTATCAAGGGTACCGAAACCTGAAGGCTCAGGTACGGGAGTCTCCACATTATTTTTCAGGCCCCTACCTCTTCCTCGGCAAATTTACAGAGATGACTAAGTTGCCTCCAACAGGTATTCTATTTTTTAAGTAGTTGTTAATACATATCATTTTATTAAAACAAAATGTATTATAATTCAGAAGATCCTAATAATAATAACTAGAGAAAAAAAATATAAAGATGCCGAGTCGCTCGACCTCAATGATTTCATTGTGGCAGCGCCATTACACAAAATTATTCATTATTGATGATGATAATAATAATAAAACAAATAATAATATTAATATTTATATGTAATTAGTTACCCAGGAGGGATATATGAATCTTCAAAGTACTTTGAAAAATCAGACCAACGAAAATACCCAATGTTTGTGGGCGACCTGAATGCCAAGATAGGACTAGATAACATAGGAAGTCGCCGTGGCAGAGCGGCTAGACGTGCGCCGCGGATCGGAAGGTCGTGGGTTCGCTCCCTGGAGGAGCCGGACTTTTCTTCAAAAATGACCTTGGCTCCCATGTCGACCCAGCCTTGAGTGGCTACTGGGTGCAGTAACGGGAAGTAAAGACGGCCGGCGTGATGCTGATCACATCACCCATCTTGTTCCGTTGGTCTATAAAATATAGGTCTAGCCCTATATGCCCTATACGCCTAACGGCATGAAAAAGGGTCCTTTACTTTCTTTACTTAGACAGACCCAGAGGACGCATGAGTTGGGACAATCAATGAAAATCCTGAATTGTTCAAACAATATTTCAAAGCGAAACAATAGCAGGAAATGTTTTCAAACGAAACAGTAGACATTAATCAACAACACAACTTAGAAAATCAAACAAAAGATCATTTGCAACAAACACACATTTCTATTAGTTTACAAGTCGTTGCAGTTACACAAAATAGAAGGACTCAAAGAGTACTAGAGGTGTGAGGTTTTGAACAACTGATCAACATCATAGCAGACGGGTGTAACCCATAAGTGCTTCGTTCTTCTTCTAACTCAAGTCTGAGTCCGAGAGGTTCATCAAGGTGCACAGGCTCTGCAGCACCGACGAGGATCCTTAAATACTTTGGGAAGAATTTTAACTCCAAATTTTGCCCAGGTTAGCACTATTAGGCTACTCTTTTCGAATTCCAACTGCCAAGGGATGTTTTACGTGTCCAACATTGCACACAGGCGTCCGATCTCACTACCCAGAGACCAGGGGGAATTACGAGAAGTCCAAGTCCAGTTGAAAAGTCCCAGCCCTTACCGGGGATTGAACCCGAAACGTCTAGCACTTGAGGCGGACATCAGGCCTGGAGACCACGCAGCCCCCTGAAGAGTACCAGCAAGTCACTAATGTGGAGCTGGCGCAGACAACTACAGAAATAGCAGTGTATCAAGGAAGAGAAAGACAAAGCTGTCTGATAAAACGTATGTTGAGAAATTTATTGATATCACCAGGAAGTCCTTCTTCTGGAGCCTACTAGGGTAAAGAAATAGAGGGACATCAGGCAAAGAAAAAAAATTTAAAAGAAGTGGTGAACATTTTGGGGATGACATCTGAGGGGCTACAGAAGACCGCAAGTAAAAGGAGAGCTTGTAATGAGATGGTCCAGAACCTACACTCTTTCGGGAGGAACCAGAAATAACCCCTTTCTAAAGGCAGAAATGTCTTGACACTTCTTGTCTGTCTGTCTGTCTGTCTGTCTGTCTGTCTGTCTGTCTGTCTGTCTGTCTGTCTGTCTGTCTGTCTGTCTGTCTGTCTGTCTGTCTGTCTGTCTGTCTGTCTGTCTGTCTGTCTGTCTGTCTGTTTGTCTGCCCGCCTACCTGCCTGCCTGCTTGTCTTTCTTTCTTTCTTTCTTTCTTTCTTTCTTTCTTTCTTTCTTTCTTTCTTTCTTTCTTTCTTTCTTTCTTTCTTTCTTTCTTTCTTTCTTTCTTTCTTTCTTTCTTTCTTTCTTTCTTTCTTTCTTTCTTTCTTTCCCTCTTTCTTTCTTTCTTTCTTTCTTTCTTTCTTTCTTTCTTTCTTTCTTTCTTTCTTTCTTTCTTTCTTTCTTTCTTTCTTTCTTTCTTTCTTTCTTTTTCTTTCTTTCTTTCCCTCTTTCTTTCTTTTCTTTCTTTCTTTCTTTCTTTCTTTCTTTCTTTCTTTCTTTCTTTCTTTCTTTCTTTCTTTCTTTCTTTCTTTCTTTCTTTCTTTCTTTCTTTCTTTCTTTCTTTCTTTCTTTCTTTCTTTCTTTCCGCATGTCGGCCTTCATCTCTTTACTCTCTTTACTTATATCTAACAGCAAAGAAAGACAACAGTGCAGAAACAACCTTACCGTTCCCAGCACTTCATATCTGGCGCCTCCAGTCACCCAGCTGTTGTCCGACGGAAAAGAAAGCAGAAAACACAGAAAATTCACGAAAACGGTGGTAACATGAATCCCGAACTCCGTCTGATACCGGAGATAATCCTGTTGGCAAAAAAAAAAAAAAAACATTCAGTGAAATTAATGACAACATCGGAATACAACTTTTATATCCTGAGAATATGCAACTTTCCTATAGCACAGTGGTTTTCAAACTGGGAGAGCGAGGGGTGTGTGAGCAGGTTTGATATTATGCTATCATGTTCAATGCATCAAACTACTGCTGCCAGTTTGACATACTGTGCAACATCAGATAAGTTGTCAACCATCACATTCCTGTTGTCACTAAATTACCAGTCGGTGGTGATGGGCCCTTATATGATATTTGACACTTTGATTTATAGGGAAGTTTGCCTCCTAGTTCTTATATGATATTTGACACTTTGATTTATACGGATGTTTGCCTCCAAGTTCTTATATGATATTTGACGCTTTGATTTATACGGATGTTTGCCTCCAAGTTCTTATATGATATTTGACACTTTGAGTTATACGGATATGTGCCTCCAAGTTCTTATATGAAATTTGACACTTTGATTTATGCGGATGTTTGCCTCCAAGTTCTCATAAAAAGTGCTTGAGATTTCAAAAAAAAATCTTTTTCCTCCTCTTATAAATCATATTTTTTAACGCAGAAGGAAGCGTTGGGTGGGGGCGGGGGGGGGGGGTAGATGGAAATGAGGATCACATATTTTAGGGGCGCCACCTGATAAGGGTTAAAAACCTCTGCTGCAGCAACATATTGGTGTAAGTCGTAGGCTATTTCGCAACTACCAAAGAATAAATGGGCAACTAATGAACTTCAATGAAATAGGAGTTCACCTACAAGTTCTTAGACTCAAAAAAAAAAAAAAAAAAAAAAGAGAAACAAATTATCAACGACCTAATGTAAAAGGGATTGACTCACATCACCTACAAGTTCTTAGACTCAAAAAAGAGAAACAAATTATCAACGACTTAATGTAAAACATAAACTCATAAACAGTTTTGTTTCTCGTAAAATGAAATACGTCTTGTAATAGCCTCTCAATGCCACTGTCGAAATCAACGCAAGACGGACTGCTGCCCAATCGCTGGCAGCTGGGATCGAACGCGGCAGTTCAGAATTACAAAGCACGTTTGTAATGCCTGAGCGACAGCCTGCGACGAGTGGGACGTTGCTGTCATTTGTTGCCTCTAACTTTTCCACTGCCACGATGTACCCCAGTTTTCTAATTTTCATGACATGACCAAAGAATGTTGAGTGTCGCTTTTTGATGTGGACAATCAGCCATATTCAATGCCAGAGCGGCTTGGAGAGAACAGTATTGGGGGATATGATTCCTCGAAGAGTAGGCTGATTTCGATGAAAACAACGGTGGACACTGGATATAAAAGGAGGCTAATTTCGATGAGAACAACGGTGGACACTGGATATAAAAGGAGGCTGATTTCGATGAGAACAACGGTGGACACTGGATATAAAAGGAGGCTGATTTCGATGAGAACAATGGTGGACACTGGATATAAAAGGAGGCTGATTTCGACGAGAACAACGGTGGATACTGGATATAAAAGGAGGCTGATTTCGATGAGAACAACGGTGTATACTGGATATCACTCTTCCTACCTCTCACTACAGACCCATCTGTATACATTATGATGTCATCTGAACGTTAATTTTTATTGACCAGCTCTTGCACCGCTGACCTTTTTACGCTGCCTTGTCAGTGACATACACAGTTCTGATCGTGATTTCTGCCTGTGCCACCCAAGAGCCGCCTCTTTTCAGCCGTTGTCTCTTGCTATCCCCTAAGGCCTCGTGTAGAAGGTGTTCTTGTCCATTACGACTTTCAGTTACATTACCTGGTACCTCTCATTTACTGATGCTAGTGCTGATCTATCAGAGCCGATCAATACACTGTGTGTTTATTATATATAATGATTTGAAGAATGATATGACTCCTGAACTTCCTACAGCGCAACGAACACCATCATTAGCAAACACTAAAAAGTGCCAGCAGTCTAGTGACGCCTAATTTTGTAATAGGCTGAGGAATTTAAGTCTAAGTAGTCACTTTACGTTCCACCCCACCAGGATATCACACAGAGCGATAGAAATCCGGTGACACAAAGTGCCACCATTCGTATTAGGATCCCGATCCAGAAACCCCGTTCAATCCATAGGTTAGGTTATATTAGGCGTCGAAGTAGGAGCAAGAGGGCTAATCTTCATCTCCACAGACAATGCACTCAAGTACTTTGGCTTGCTAGAAAAATAACAGAAAAGGGCACTAAAACAACTGGCTGAAGCGGCTGAAAGGCCTTCGAGCTGGTTGTGGATGAAACAGAGCGTCGTGTGGGATAGGCCTCAGTAGACTGGCCCGAGCCCAAAGCGTGAAAGAACTTTATAACTCTAAAAGCCAAGGTGTCCGATTAAGTCTGCCAGTGTCTCTCTGGAAATTGCCAGTTGTCTGAATAACCAACCGTTGACTTGTCATTCTTATTGTGAAGTTGGATGCTTAAATTTGCTACGGCAGAGACAATATATAACACCAAACCTGACAATACCTGTTGCAAAACCAACACTTTATCTTCTCCGAACCTCCGTTAAGAGCAACAGGAGATGTCAATGGCCTGGAGTAATAATCTAGGTCGACCCACTCTCCGAAATTGTCTAGGAGGATAATGGGCTGAAACAATTGTCAACGAAGACCCTACCTACGGAAGAAAGGTGGACTAATGCTGTGATGCTCCCACTGTTAAGTTCTTCTTACATACAGGGCCGTCCAGCAACACCTGAGGTAGGGTTTAAAAACAAAAACAAATTGCCTCCGACGTTTGGATGCAGAAGACCGTTCAACTGTTAGGTCACATTAGGTCTCCCCGACATCAGCCGGCGTGGGGCTTTGAAATAACCCAATTTTGCCTCCGATATAGGTCGGGTGAGTAGATAATAATGCATACTTGTTATAATGTGGTGAATTTATTGTCTTATTGTGTTAAAATCTTCGTCATCTTTCTTGAGGGGTGCAGTGTTTTATTATTTTGAAGCCCCACCCTGGCTGTTGCCAGGGGCCGCAATATAGCCTAATTGTTGAACGCGGTTTCCGAGATCTCTCCACGCGTGATCCTTATCCTCAATGTGGTACTTTGTGTCATCGGGTGTTTATCGCTCAGTGGGATGTCCTGCTAGGGTAAAATTTACATATCGTGAATTTATACAATGTGTACATGATGGTACTAGTTGTATAAGGAGCCGAATCGTATAAATTAAGCTAACAATTTTCTAGTAAACTTCTATCGAGATGCACATATTTTAAGTTTGCCCCCACCTGTGTCTTGATCCAAGTGTACACGGGGACTATGCCTAGAAGAGCATTCAGTGTGTAGTAATAGAAAGTCATCATCATTGGTTGTCGCCCTTTGCGTCTTTCGTACCAAACTTGAAATGCTGCCAGCATCTACAGACAGGAAAACATGAGAACAGAAATGCCATCAGTTAAAGGGAAATATAGTATACATAACCGTTCTACACAGCAACAGGGATGGTCACTAGCCACAGTTCATGAAATGTTTATATTTGCATTGAATGTATACATTATTACACCAATCGCGAAACAAATGTCTTTAAAAACACACACACACACACACACACACACACACACACACACACACACACACACACACACACACATATAATATCCCTGCGTTTTTTTTTTTTTTGGGGGGGGGGGGGGGGAAGATATTTTGTTGGGTTTCCTATCTTGGTTGAGGTTAGCAGGGTTAGACGGTTGTGTGCCCCCTTACAGAACGTTGCAGAACACACACCCACCTGTGTGTGTGATTGTTGCAGTTTTTCAGTAGTTTGCCATTGCTTTGTAATTGGTCAGCTCTCGATGCCACTGTCGAAATCAACGCAAGAGGGACTGCTGCCAAATCGCTGGAACCTAGGATCGAACGCGGCAGCCCAGAGTTACAAAGCAAGTTTTCAATGCCCGATTGCAGCCACGGGTAGCAGGCTACATCAGCACAATTAATACTTGCAGTGGCCGTAGTGAGC
Organism: Candidula unifasciata; assembly: GCA_905116865.2. Classification (NCBI taxonomy): domain Eukaryota; kingdom Metazoa; phylum Mollusca; class Gastropoda; order Stylommatophora; family Geomitridae; genus Candidula; species Candidula unifasciata. The sequence goes on along the minus strand of CAJHNH020000281.1, from coordinate 45,278 downwards.
GAGTCTTCTAAATATACCTTCTTCACAGGCTGAACGGGAAACAAGTGGCTGTCCTGCTGGTTTGGCGTTCAGAATTCTGAACTTTAAATTGCAGGGCCATGAGACCTTCAAGTAACAACCCGTGTGTGAAAAACAGCTAGCCAGTCAACAACAATAAACAAGTTGTTATATTTCAGCTTGTTGTGTGATTGACGTATTCATAAACACTGACGATAGATTCACCAGGCAATGATGACCCGTCCATGGTTATATACAGCACCGAAGGGATCATTTCCACATGCCAGGTGCATCGCGTATATGATTCTGCTTCACCTTGTGAAACATCTGGTGGTTGTCTATCTTTGATGTCGTCAACAGTACACCAGCATACTTGTTATTCCCATGACAATTTTTGGCACACATTTTAAGGCTGGGTTGAATCGAAATCAGAGCACTCCGGACACTCCCATAAGCGCCCCGTCCCCATCTTCAGCAGCAAGCGAAGAGTTCAAATTTCTATGGTACCAGTAACTGTCTGACCGTATATCCGTCCCGCCCTTTCATTGAATGCTGAGCGTCGGCCAGAGCCCCCTGGTAACTCCCCGCAGCGCCATTCTCCCCAGACCGCAACGAACTATCTGTGCCTCTGCACTGTTCACTTGCCCCTAAAGGGCCCTCATAACACCTAGCTTGTCATACATCAGTTTACTACCAAGTGGTCCATTTCATCTGCCTGCTTATTTTTTTCTAAAAAAAAAAAAAAAACCCCGGCATGAGCTGGAGAAAATATCCAAACAATCCTAACCACCCGGGAACTATGAAGTGATGCTTGCCATTCTACACGGAGCATGCTTGTTTTCACCCTTTTCTCATCATGCTCTGTGAGTCAGTTATAGTCACGGCATGTATGTACAGCTGATTCTCAGGCCAGCGGAAGGCATCAGTGACTGCCTCCACCGCCGTTAACAAAGTAAACTTTGTGATACCATATGTCAGGCTGGGTCTACATGGAAGCCCATGTCAATTTAAAAACGAGACTTGTGCAGATTCGTACTAAAGTGGTATTTTTGTGGCTCTTATAGACTTCTCAGCATGCGGGCATATAATCTGCGACTTGTATGCTTCCTTTTTTTTTCAGCATTCCGTGCCAATCTCTGGTGTCAGTCGGGGTATAACTACATGGTTATATGAACTACACATGTAAATCTATGTAAATCTACAATGTGAAAAAAACTACTGATATAAATCTGGGTATTTCTGCAATGTTACACGAACTGAACATGTAAATGGTGCTATAACTGCAATGTGACATGAACTACAATTGTAAATTTGGGTATATCTGCAATGTGACACGAACTGAACATGTAAATGGTGCTATAACTGCAATGTGACATGAACTACAATTGTAAATTTGGGTATATCTGCAATGTGACACGAACTGAACATGTAAATGGTGCTATAACTGCAATGTGACATGAACTACAATTGTAAATTTGGGTATATCTGCAATGCGACATAAACTGAACATGTAAATGGTGCTATAACTGCAATGTGACATGAACTACAATTGTAAATTTGGGTATATCTGCAATGCGAAATGAACTGAACATGTAAATGGTGGTATAACTTCAATGTGACAAAAAACTACAAATGTAAATCTGGGTATATCTGCAATGCGACATGAACTGAACATGTAAATGGTGGTATAACTGCAATGTGACAAAAAACTACAAATGTAAATCTGGGTATATCTACAATGCGACATGAACTGAACATGTAAATGGTGGTATAACTGCAATGTGACATGAACTACAAATTAAATCGGGGTATATCTGCAATGTGACATGAACTACAAATTAAATCGGGGTATATCTGCACTGTAACATGTAGTTTTACAAACATCCACAATGAAATAAAATGAGCATGATTGTTAGCTGCTGAAAAATATCATGGCACCCTCTGCGATAAATATGTATGGAATGGTATAAAAATAATGTTTTAATGTAATTAATACGTTTACGTGTCTTAGAGTGAATATAGACGCAAAACTTACACGAAGAAAAACATACTTCTTCTTGTACATTTAAAACGGCAACATCTCGCTCCAAATACAGCGTACAAGAAACATGTATTGTAGATATTACGGATCTTCTTTAACAGTATGACGTCAACACGTCCAAAGTCATTATATTTTTATACATCTACATTTTTACAGCTTTTAAATAATGTTTCGTCAACTGACTGTCTATGGTTTACTTCCATACATCTAGAATAGCTCCAATCAGCTCTTCGCTACGTTTTTTATTTTTTTTTTTTAAATATCATTTGACAAAGGTAGAATCTTCTTCTTCTTCAGCATTTCGAGCTTTTCCGGTTCATCGCTGCAAATATCACCCGCCTCCACTCATCTCTCTGCTTGGTCTTCTCTTTCCAGTTCATCTGCTCTTATCAAATATTTTAAAACATCGTAAGGGTATGTCTTTTACGACCTGCCTGTTAAAGGATTGTATTTTATATATACTCCCCCATTCTTCCTCTTCCCCAGTCTGGCATCAAAACCCAAACGGTGATCTAACGGTCAACCCACACACACACACACACACATATATATATATATATATATATATATATATATATATATATATATATATATATATATATATATATATATATATATATATATATATATATAAAGACTACAGAGAGCCTTTAATAATGAAACCACGATTGACAGGTGTTGTGATCTCTCATTCATGCCTATAACATGTAACGCTTACATAAGTGGCCAGGTAGATGGACCAGGCAACGATCTGTGACGTTGGTCGGTGATCTCTGATTTTAAACAGGAGCTGCACCAAGGACAGGACAGCCAACAGAAGTGTCAGGATCTGTGGATAGGTCGTAGTTTAAGCAATTAACTTATGAAGATACCATGAGGCTGTGTGACAGCAAGTGTGTGGATTAAACCTGCTGACATTGCGGCTTCCTTCACATGCCTACCAACAAATTGACACTCACACTGTACACTACTGGACAAATTCAGTCCTATTAATCAAACACATGATTATTTCTAGAACTTTACTGAAATGGGTGCAATATCTTACTAACACAGTCACCTTTGCACGGGAAGTTAGAAAAAAAAAAAAAACTTACCGAAAACCATGGTTATCACACACAATTACATAGACATCAAATGAACATCGCTTTCATAGATCAAGAAAAAGCTTTCGATAGAGTAAACAGAAATGTATTATGGAAAGTTCTTGAAAACTACGGTATAAATGGAACAATTTTAGATTGCGTTAGAGCTATTTATAGACAAAGTGAAAGCACCATTAGAACACAGACTGGTTCCCAGTAACATCAGGAGTAAGACAAGGTTGTGTATTATCACATCTACTTTTCATAATATTTATGGACAATATTAATAAAATAGACATAACACCAACAGATGTCGATAAACAGGAGGACTTCAATGAGCTGCTCTTTGCCGACGATCAATGCATATTTCACAGTGATAGTAAACAGCTGCAAGACCACATGAACCTACTACACGACAGTTGCCTCAAGCATCATATGAAGATCAATACTGAAAAGACAGAAGTCATGAGCATAAGTAGAGAGCAACAGACCATCGACATAAAGATTCTAGATCACAGCCTAAAACAAGTGCAAGAATTTAAATACTTGGGAAGTATCTTTACATTCAATGGTAAAATAGACAGAGAGATCGAAGCAAGAATCCAACAAGCCAACGATGTCGCATACCAGCTTGCCCCAATTTTAAAACACCCTGCTGTCCCAGCTGAGATAAAAAGACAAATTATAAATACAATCTTTATACCGACATTAGGTTATCAGTGTCAGATTTGGACATTAACAAAAGAACACGAGAGAAGACTAACCACCTGTGAAATGAGATGTTTGAGAATGGCTGCGAATAAAACCAGAAGAGATCGAGTGAGAAACGATGTGATTACAAGAACTATTGGAACCATACCCATCGTTAAATTTATTGAGAAGCAAAGAATGAAATGGTTTGGTCACCTAATGAGAATGGAACCAACGATGCCAGCATCAAGAGCATACAACATGAAAATCGAAACACCAAGAGGCAGGGGAAGACCAAGAAGAAGATGGATTGAAGGAGTCACGGACAACTTGAGACTTCATAACATCACGGCATATAAAGCGACTGAGCGCGCCCTGGCTCGGTTGCCGATCATCTGATAGACTGCGACGCCTAGCGGCACAAGCAGATTTTGACAAAAGAAGAAAGAAGAAGATCACATACAATTTGATTTTATGTATATAAATTTAAGGCCAATCTGTGTTGTTTTGTCACTAGTAAATCTATGCCACCGAGAAGAAGTCGTGATACCTTTGAAAGAAATCGGGTTATGGCGTCGGTTATAGTGTTTTATCTATCCGTGAAGTTGCTAGACGGATTGAGTGACACATTCTACTATCCAAAAGATTTCGAGGAACAAGGTCGCCCCAGACCAGTGGTTCTAAATCTTCCTAAAGCCGCCACCTTTTAATACAGTTCTTCGTGTTGTGGCGATCTCCGGCTATACAATTATTGTGGTTGTTACTTTAGTTACTCTATAACTTCAATGAATATGTGGGGGTTGCGTAAACTCACCATTTTACATTGGATTCATAGACTATGAAAAAGCATTTGACAGCATTGATAGGGTATCTCTTTGGAAATTGATGAGGCACTATGGAATCCCACAGAAAATTATTAACTTAGTAAGGCAACATATAAAGACATAAAATGTCGAGTTCTTCCTAAGGAAAAGTGTATTTGAAATAAAAACAGGTGTGGGACAGGGGTGTCTTTTATTGCCTCTCCTATTTTTACTGGAAATATATTGGATTATGAAGACAGTAACTGCTAACACCAAGAATGGAATTCAATAGACCCCTACAAAACAGCTTGATGATCTGGACTTCGCTGATGATATTTCTCTTCTGTCCCACTCACGGAATCAGATGCAAGATAAACTAAATATACTTGATGCGAGATCACAGCAGCTTGGTCTAAAAATCCATAAAGGAAAGAAAATCAGGCAATAGCAATGTGGTTTCTCTTAATGGCACCCCACTCGAGGACATGGAGTCGTACACCTATTTGGGCAGTAATGTAAGATATAGATGGGGGAACTGATAGAGATATTAAAATAAGAATATAAAAAGCAAGAGGAGCTTTCATAGCAATAGGGAACTTGTATAGGTCAGAAGAAATTAGAATAAATACTACAAATTTGTTTTTTTTTAATAATGTCAAATCAGTACTTTTGAATGGAGCGGAAACACGGAGAACAACTAAGGCAATTGCTAATAAACTACATACATTCATTAACTGGTGCTTGCGAAGAATAGAAAATCAGTCAATCAATCAGGTGCCGTCTCCACAATGAAGGTTGGCTGCAATGGATCTTCAACAAGCCCTGTCTCTTGCCCTCGATGTACACTCACTCATACTGCTGTTCGTCCATCTCTTGATGTTATCCTCCCACTTGTAACGCTGTCTGCCTTTTGCTCGCCTACCTTGAACCTTTCCCTCTAGGATGATCTTTACAATACTTTTATGTCTTTTAATGTGGCCAAAATATTTCACTTGTCTCTTTTTTATTTCAGTTAGCAACTTTCTTTTCATTCCCAATTTCCTCAGTACCTCTGTATTTGATAGCTTTTGTTTTCATGAAATACGACCTTATCTTCTGTATATCCACATCTCCAAAGAATTGATACGATTTTCCAGTTGTTTGTTCATTGTCCATGTCTCTGTGCCATACAGTAAGGTTGAGAATACATAACATTTGACAATTCTCATTTTTAATGTATTGCTTATTTCTCTTGATGTCAGTAACTTTTGCACGTTGTTGAAAATGTTTTTGGCCATCCCTATTCTTTTCTTGACTTCTGTTTTACTTCTGCCGTCACACGTTATTACTTGTCCAAGATATAAGAAATTTTTAACTTGTTTCAATTTCACCCCGTTCACTGTCTTTGTTAGATGATTATTTTCTTTGCTAAATATAATGGTTTTTGTATTTTTCAAATTTATATCTAATCCAAATTCTGCACTCCTTCTGTTTACTTGCTCCACTAGGTCTTGCAACTCCTGCTCACTCTCTGCTAGCAACATTGTGTTGTCAGCATATCTCAGATTGTTTATTGTTTTACCATTGATGTGCAGTCCTGGTAATTCTACAATTTCTTTAAAAATGGTTTCTGTACATCAGTTGAAAAGGCTAGGCCACAGCACACATCCTTGTCTTACTCCTGTCTTGATCTCTATCTGGGGTGAGCAGATGTTGTCATATCTTACTGTTGCTTCTTGCTCCCAGTAAAGGTTTCTAATAAGTCTAATATCCTTTCCATCTAGTCCTATGTTTTGAAGAGCTGCAATTAGTTGTTCATGTTGCACTCTGTCGAAAGCTTTTTTGTAAAGAATAAAACATGCATAAATATTTTTCTGAACTTCTTTATCAGTCAGCATCTTTAGACAAATTATGGCCTCTGGAGTGCCACTGATTTTACGGAATCTAAATTGCTCTTCAGAAACTTCTTTCTCTATATTATCTTGAATTCTTGCTTGTATTATTTTCAAGAGTAACTTAGTTACGTGACTAATTTGGCTAATAGTTATGTAATCTTCACAATCAACAGCTTTTGATTTCTTGGGTAGTGTGATAAAAACAGATGTTTTCATGTCACTGGGAATGTACCCATAGTTATAAATGTAGAGCTTTAGGAGAGAACTGAGCAAGCTCAAGTGGACCAAGAGGTGAAGATAAGGCGCTGACGTTGGATAGGACGCAAATTGAGAAAACAGGCGAACAATATAACTAGAATGTCTTTACACTGTCTTGAATGCCTAGCTGCAAACGGTGGTCATACATAATTTTGAAATGCATGGTTGTCCAATTTAATTTATGTGACTTTAGAAAAGGCGGGTAGCACACTCCACCACTTCCTTCGCCTAAACGTTTGTTACTATTTCTTTGAATGACATGACAGTTTGGTATTTAATAAATTCCGTTTTCACCGATCTACTTACGTTTTTATACGAATTCTTTTTATGATTTTAACTAAGATTTTTCTAAGTGATCCTTAATATTTGATACAAGTGGCAGGACAAGAGATGGACAGACAGCAGTTTGAGAGAGTGTTCAACCAGGACAAGAGATGGATGGACGGACAGCAGTCTGAGAGAGTGTACAACCAGGACAAGAGATGGACGGACAGCAGTCTGAGAGAGTGTTCAACCAGGACAAGAGATGGACGGACAGCAGTCTGAGAGAGTGTACAACCAGGACAAGAGATGGACGGACAGCAGTCTGAGAGAGTGTACAACCAGGACAAGAGATGGACGGGCAGCAGCCTGAGAGAGTGTACAACCAGGACAAGAAATGGACGGACAGTAGTCTGAGAGAGTGTACAACCAGGAAAAGAGATGGACGGGCAGCAGTCTGAGAGAGTGTACAACTAGGACAAGAGATGGACGGATAGCAGTCTGAGAGAGTGTACAACCAGGACAAGAGATGGACGGGCAGCAGTCTGAGAGAATGTACAACCAGGACAAGAAATGGACGGACAGCAGTCTGAGAGAGTGTACAACCAGGACAAGAGATGGATGGACAGCAGTCTGAGAGAGTGTACAACCAGGACAAGAGATGGACGGACAGCAGTCTGAGAGAGTGTACAACCAGGACAAGAGATGGACGGACAGCAGTCTGAGAGAGTGTACAACCAGGACAAGAGATGGACGGACAGCAGTCTGAGAGAGTGTACAACCAGGACAAGAGATGGACGGACAGCAGTCTGAGAGAGTGTACAACCAGGACAAGAGATGGACGGGCAGCAGTCTGAGAGATTGTACAACTAGGACAAGAGATGGACGGATAGCAGTCTGAGAGAGTGTACAACCAGGACAAGAAATGGACGGACAGCAGTCTGAGAGAGTGTACAACCAGGACAAGAGATGGGTGGACAGCAGTCTGAGAGAGTGTACAACCAGGACAAGAGATGGACGGGCAGCAGTCTGAGAGAATGTACAACCAGGACAAGAGATGGACGGACAGAAGTCTGAGAGAGTGTACAACCAGGACAAGAGATGGACGGACAGAAGTCTGAGAGAGTGTACAACCAAGACAAGAGATGGACGGACAGAAGTCTGAGAGAGTGTACAACCAGGACAAGAGATGGACGGACAGCAGTCTGAGAGAGTGTACAACCAGGACAAGAGATGGACGGACAGCAGTCTGAGAGAGTGTACAACCAGGACAAGAGATGGACGGACAGCAGTCTAAGAGAGTGTACAACCAGGACAAGAGATGGACGGGCAGCAGTCTGAGAGAGTGTACAACTAGGACAAGAGATGGACGGATAGCAGTCTGAGAGAGTGTACAACCAGGACAAGAGATGGGTGGACAGCAGTCTGAGAGAGTGTACAACCAGGACAAGAGATGGACGGGCAGCAGTCTGAGAGAATGTACAACCAGGACAAGAGATGGACGGACAGAAGTCTGAGAGAGTGTACAACCAGGACAAGAGATGGACGGACAGAAGTCTGAGAGAGTGTACAACCAAGACAAGAGATGGACGGACAGAAGTCTGAGAGAGTGTACAACCAGGACAAGAGATGGACGGACAGCAGTCTGAGAGAGTGTACAACCAGGACAAGAGATGGACGGACAGCAGTCTGAGAGAGTGTACAACCAGGACAAGAGATGGACGGACAGCAGTCTAAGAGAGTGTACAACCAGGACAAGAGATGGACGGGCAGCAGTCTGAGAGAGTGTACAACTAGGACAAGAGATGGACGGATAGCAGTCTGAGAGAGTGTACAACCAGGACAAGAAATGGACGTACAGCAGTCTGAGAGAGTGTACAACCAGGACAAGAGATGGGTGGACAGCAGTCTGAGAGAGTGTACAACCTGGACAAGAGATAGAGGGACAGCAGTCTAAGAGTGTGTACAACCTGGACAAGAGATGGACGGACAGAAGTCTGAGAGAGTGTACAACCAGGACAAGAGATGGACGGACAGCAGTCTGAGAGAGTGTACAACCTGGACAAGAGATGGACGGACAGAAGTCTGAGAGAGTGTACAACCTGGATAAGAGATGGACGGACAGAAGTCTGAGAGAGTGTACAACCAAGACAAGAGATGGACGGACAGAAGTCTGAGAGGGTGTACAACCAAGATAAGGGACAGAGCGTGCTTGAGATCCATTGCAGCCAACCTTTACTGTGGAGACGGCACCTGATTGATTCATTGACCTTTGACGAGTAGTATAATGAACATATGGTAGGTGAAAGTATAAGGCTCCACATGCTCACAGCCGTTTGTGCCTTAATATTACTAGTTTTCTATGTAATATTCACACGTTACTTTGGCACATGGATGTCATTCAGATCATATTTCACAAGTAAAGTTTTGGAATGTGTGTGATCGGTTCTTTCTTTTCGGGAAATTTTCAGCCGATTGATGAGGTAGTAGTGCTCCTTGTGGAAGTCTTTAACTGACCAGAAACTAATTATGGTGTCCAGTTTAACAGGAACTGGGTTGACCTAAAGCTATGTTATTAGGTAAACAACTTCACGCGAGATTTGAATGCAAAATCAGTAGTTTGACAGGCAGCGTGCTACTATGTCTAGATAATGAACAGTTGTACCCGGTCAGTGGCCCACTAAACCTGTTCTTCTGGAGACCATGAAAACCAAGAGAGAGCCCTAGAAGGTTTAACGTTCACAAACTGCACACAGATTCTCGATGTGTTCCCAGTTTATCTAAATCCCAGGGTCCGGAAAGAAAGTAAGGCATTTCCCCTTTCCTATTGTGTCAAACAAAATGTTGAAAACAGTCGACACTGTGAGACAAAAAAGGTTTGTTTAACAATTTCGTACTCAAGGAACTCACAATATGTGTAATAATTACTCTATTCAAAACGAGACAGGCATCAAGATAAATAAAAACATTTAAAAAAAAATGGATTAGATAACTTAGACGTCGATAGCCAATATTTGTTGACTGGTTATTAAAAAAAAAAAAGAGTACTTTGTGATAACTGGCAAGATAGACTCGAAAAAGTAAAAGCAAAAGGAAGACAGACATAAATATTTGTGTAGCTTGGGCACACAGAGAGGGTGGGACGAAAGCACTGACCTAATCAATGGTTATGACAATCTTATGGGATAAGCGAAACGTATTGCTTACGGTTATCGATAATGAAAGTGAACATTGTAAGGAGGATAATGACATATATCTTTTCGGTTATTCTGCTATGCTCTTATTTAACTGTCTTTTAGTCTATCAAAGATGCTACTACAGTCGTAAGGTCCCAAAATTAAACTATTTCAACTCATTGAAAACTGAAAGCTGGGACTGAAATTATCACTGCTTAGAAATGAAAGAGTTAACACTGGGGTCTACATGCAGTTAACTCTACACAAGAAGACTAACAAGAAAAAGAGGAAGAAGAAAAAGAAAATAAGAAGAAGAAGAAGAAGAAATGGGAGGACAGTAGGAGAAAGTGACAGAGGCTGAATAGGTGAAGAAGGCCAGGCCTAAAATGGATATGCAAAAATTAATAGGAAAAGAAAAGATATAGGTACCATTCTGATCATGTTCCCAATCAACTGACCGATCTAATACATGGATACAAGTCTATATATGTATCGTGGTACGAAAAGTTTAGCTTTGCTTAATTTGTAGTTACAGGTTTAGTTGATGAACCCCAGAGGCAAAATAAAGATATCGACGTTTTTAGAAGGCATGGTGGTCAGGTAAATGATTTAGAATCATATATATTATATATCTTCTTGGATTGTAATCCTCAAATAGAAGCTATACATTTACAGTTTAATACGGAATAATTAGGCAAATAAATGCTAGATTAGTAGTTCTCAACCTGACATGATGATGATGTTGAGGAAGAGGAGGGGGAAAGAAGAAGAGGAGGGAGAAGAAGAAGAAGAAGAAGAAGAAGAAGAAGGAAGAAGAGAAGAAGAAGAAGAAGAAGAAGAAGAAGAAGAAGAAGAAGAAGAAGAAGAAGAAGAAGAAGAAGAAGAAGAAGAAGAAGAAAGAAGAAGAAGAAGAAGAAGAAGAAGAAGAAGAAGAAAGAAGAAGAAGAAGAAGAAGAAGAAGAAGAAGAAGAAGAAGAAGAAGAAGAAGAAGAAGAAAGAAGAAGAAGAAAGAAGAAGAAGAAGAAGAAGAAGAAGAAGAAGAAGAAGAAAAGAAGAAGAAGAAGAAGAAGAAGAAAAGAAGAAGAAGAAGAAGAAGAAGAAGAAGAAGAAGAAGAAGAAGAAGAAGAAGAAGAAGAAGAAGAAGAAGAAGAAGAAGAAGAAGAAGAAGAAGAAGGGAAGAAGTTAGTTAGAAGAAGAAGAAGAAGAAGGGAAGAAGTTAGAAGAAGAAGAAGAAGAAGAAGAAGAAGAAGAAGAAGAAGAAGAAGAAGAAGAAGAAGAAGAAGAAGAAGAAGAAGAAGAAGAAGAAGAAGAAGAAGAAGAAGAAGAAGAAGAAGAAGAAGAAGAAGAAGAAGAAGAAGAAGAAGAAAAAGAAGAAGCTAAAGAAGAAGAAAAAGAAGAAGAAGACAAGGAAGAAGAAGAAGAAGAAAAAGAAGAAGCTAAAGAAGAAGAAAAAGAAGAACGACAATGACAACAATAAACACAATGCCACACATAACAAAGAAAAGGACAATAATTCTAAAAAGAACACACAACAATCAAAAATTAAAATAGATTATGTGAAGATATGCACAATTGCGAAAGAACCCAAAGGGAAAAAAAGGAATTTGACTCCTCCCCCCCCACCCCCCCCCACCCCCCCCCCCCCCCCACCCCCACCCCCCCCCCCCACCCCCCCCCCCCCCCCCCCCTTTCCCCTTTTTCACCAATAACGACAGAGCACAAATACACCAAACAGAGACAAAGTTGAATAATACAAGTGGGAACAAGGTAAAGAAACAACAATTAGAAATCAATCGAGAATAAAAAAATTTAAAGTCATACCAGTTTGAAAACGCAGACAGGCGTGAGTGGCCGAACAGTTTCCTCTTGGATAGTTGGTAAAGGCCCACCATTTGCAGTGCGGCCCTTAGAAGTCTTGGCTGGACTATGGCTCTTGCTGCTGACCACACTTCTTGGGTGGAGGTTGTTAGTGCTCGACTCATTGTTGACGTCATACAGGAAGTACGGCAACAGTAGCCACATGTAGCCACACGGCACACACACCAAAATGGTGTCTATGAAACATGATGTGAACTGTGGCCACGTGTTGTTGAGGAGTAGATTCGATTCCTGAAAACAAAGGGGAAATTTACAGAACAGAACATGTGTCAATAAAATAGTTCACACATAAGCGCGCACGCAAACACACACACACACACACACACACACACACACACACACACACACACACACACACACACACACAGACAAGCACAAATGAATATGAAGAACATTTCACTTTTTCCTCTCAATTTCTCTCATTGTCTGTCTTTCTCTTTCTCATTCTCCAAGTACTAAGCCTCAACAATTATTACATGCCCAACAAAATCATTACTTCAAAACTAAATGCAGATAACTGTTAGCATGTAGTTAGCATGTAGTTAGCATGCAGTTAGCATGTAGTTAGCATGTAGTTAGCATGTAGTTAACATGTAGTTAGCACGTAGTTAGCATGCAGTTAGCATGTAGTTAGCATGTAGTTAGCATGTAGTTAACATGTAGTTAGCACGTAGTTAGCATGCAGTTAGCATGTAGTTAGCATGTAGTTAGCATGTAGTTAGCATGTAGTTAGCATGTAGTTAGCATGTAGTTAGCATGTAGTTAGCATGTAGTTAGCATGTAGTTAGCATGTAGTTAGCATGTAGTTAACATGTAGTTAGCACGTAGTTAGCATGCAGTTAGCATGTAGTTAGCATGTAGTTAGCATGTAGTTAGCATGTAGTTAACATGTAGTTAGCATGTAGTTAGCATGTAGTTAACATGTAGTTAGCATGTAGTTAGCATGTAGTTAACATGTAGTTAGCATGTAGTTAACATGTAGTTAGCATGTAGTTAACATGTAGTTAGCATGTAGTTAACATGTAGTTAGCATATAGTTAGCATGTAGTTAACATGTAGTTAGCATGTAGTTAGCATGTAGTTAGCATGTAGTTAGCATGTAGTTAACATGTAGTTAACATGTAGTTAGCACGTAGTTAGCATGCAGTTAGCATGTAGTTAGCATATATTTAGCATGTAGTTAGCATGTAGTTAGCATGTAGTTAGCGTGTAGTTAGCATGTAGTTAGCATTTAGTTAGCATGCAGTTAACATGTAGTTAGCACGTAGTTAGCATGCAGTTAGCATGTAGTTAGCATGTAGTTAGCATGTAGTTAGCATGTAGTTAGCATGTAGTTAGCATGTAGTTAGCATGTAGTTAGCATGTAGTTAACATGTAGTTAGTTAGCATGTAGTTAGCATGTAGTTAGCATGTAGTTAGCATGTAGTTAGCATGTAGTTAACATGTAGTTAGTTAGCATGTAGTTAACATGTAGTTAGCATGTAGTTAGCATGTAGTTAGCATGTAGTTAACATGTAGTTAGTTAGCATGTAGTTAGCATGTAGTTAGCATGTAGTTAACATGTAGTTAGCATGTAGTTAGCATGTAGTTAGTTAGCATGTAGTTAGCATGTAGTTAGCATGTAGTTAGTTAGCATGTAGTTCGTTAGCATGTAGTTAGCATGTAGTTAGCATGTAGTTAGCATGTAGTTAGTTAGCATGTAGTTAGCATGTAGTTAGCATGTAGTTAGCATGTAGTTAGCATGTAGTTAGTTAGCATGTAGTTAGCATGTAGTTAGCATGTAGTTAGCATGTAGTTAGCATGTAGTTAGCATGTAGTTAGCACGTAGTTAGCATGTAGTTAACATGTAGTTAACATGTAGTTAGTTAGCATGTAGTTAGCATGTAGTTAGCACGTAGTTAGCACGTAGTTAGCATGTAGTTAGCATGTAGTTAGCATGTAGTTAGCATGTAGTTAGCATGTAGTTAGCATGTAGTTAGTTAGCATGTAGTTAGCATGTAGTTAGCATGTAGTTAGCACGTAGTTAGCACGTAGTTAGCATGTAGTTAGCATGTAGTTAGCATGTAGTTAGCATGTAGTTAGCATGTAGTTAGCATGTAGTTAGCATGTAGTTAGCATGTAGTTAGCATGTAGTTAGCATGTAGTTAGCACGTAGTTAGCATGTAGTTAACATGTAGTTAACATGTAGTTAGTTAGCATGTAGTTAGCATGTAGTTAGCACGTAGTTAGCACGTAGTTAGCATGTAGTTAGCATGTAGTTAGCATGTAGTTAGCATGTAGTTAGCATGTAGTTAACATGTAGTTAGTTAGCATGTAGTTAGCATGTAGTTAGCATGTAGTTAGCACGTAGTTAGCATGTAGTTAGCACGTAGTTAGCACGTAGTTAGCATGTAGTTAGCACGTAGTTAGCATGTAGTTAGCATGTAGTTAACATGTAGTTAGTTAGCATGTAGTTAGCACGTAGTTAGCACGTAGTTAGCATGTAGTTAGCATGTAGTTAGCACGTAGTTAGCATGTAGTTAGCATGTAGTTAGCATGTAGTTAGCATGTAGTTAGCACGTAGTTAGCATGTAGTTAACATGTAGTTAGTTAGCATGTAGTTAGCATGTAGTTAGCATGTAGTTAGCATGTAGTTAGCATGTAGTTAGCATGTAGTTAGCATGTAGTTAGCACGTAGTTAGCATGTAGTTAGCATGTAGTTAGCACGTAGTTAGCATGTAGTTAGCACGTAGTTAGCATGTAGTTAGCATGTAGTTAGCATGTAGTTAGCATGTAGTTAGCATGTAGTTAGCATGTAGTTAGCATGTAGTTAACATGTAGTTAGTTAGCATGTAGTTAGCATGTAGTTAGCACGTAGTTAGCATGTAGTTAGCATGTAGTTAGCACGTAGTTAGCATGTAGTTAGCATGTAGTTAGCACGTAGTTAGCATGTAGTTAACATGTAGTTAGCATGTAGTTAGCATGTAGTTAGCATGTAGTTAGCATGTAGTTAGCATGTAGTTAACATGTAGTTAGCATGTAGTTAACATTTAGTTAGCATGTAGTTAGCATGTAGTTAACATGTAGTTAGTTAGCATGTAGTTAGCATGTAATTAGCATGTAGTTAGCACGTAGTTAGCATGTAGTTAGCATGTAGTTAGCACGTAGTTAGCATGTAGTTAGCATGTAGTTAGCACGTAGTTAGCATGTAGTTAACATGTAGTTAGCATGTAGTTAGCATGTAGTTAGCATGTAGTTAGCACGTAGTTAGCATGTAGTTAGCATGTAGTTAGCATGCAGTTAGCATGTAGTTAACATGTAGTTAGCATGTAGTTAGCATGCAGTTAACATGTAGTTAGTTAGCATGTAGTTAGCATGTAGTTAGCATGTAGTTAGCATGTAGTTAGCACGTAGTTAGCATGTAGTTAGCACGTAGTTAGCATGTAGTTAGCATGTAGTTAGCATGTAGTTAGCACGTAGTTAGCATGTAGTTAGCATGTAGTTAGCACGTAGTTAGCATGCAGTTAACATGTAGTTAGCATGTAGTTAGCATGTAGTTAGCATGTAGTTAGCACGTAGTTAGCATGTAGTTAGCATGTAGTTAGCACGTAGTTAGCATGTAGTTAGCACGTAGTTAGCATGTAGTTAACATGTAGTTAGCATGTAGTTAACATGTAGTTAGCATGTAGTTAGCATGTAGTTAACATGTAGTTAGTTAGCATGTAGTTAGCATGTAATTAGCATGTAGTTAGCACGTAGTTAGCATGTAGTTAGCATGTAGTTAGCACGTAGTTAGCATGTAGTTAGCATGTAGTTAGCACGTAGTTAGCATGTAGTTAACATGTAGTTAGCATGTAGTTAGCATGTAGTTAGCATGTAGTTAGCACGTAGTTAGCATGTAGTTAGCATGTAGTTAGCACGTAGTTAGCATGTAGTTAGCATGTAGTTAACATGTAGTTAGCATGTAGTTAGCATGTAGTTAACATGTAGTTAGTTAGCATGTAGTTAGCATGTAGTTAGCATGTAGTTAGCATGTAGTTAGCACGTAGTTAGCATGTAGTTAGCATGTAGTTAGCACGTAGTTAGCATGTAGTTAGCATGTAGTTAGCACGTATTTAGCATGTAGTTAACATGTAGTTAGCATGTAGTTAGCATGTAGTTAGCATGTAGTTAGCACGTAGTTAGCATGTAGTTAGCATGTAGTTAGCACGTAGTTAGCATGTAGTTAGCATGTGTGTAAGTTGTACCCCACTAGGACATCACACACGCGATAAACACCTGGAACACACAGTGCGACAATACCAATGATGATCACACATGGAGAGGTCCCGGAAACACCGTTCAGACTTCAGGTTATATTTGGGGCCCCGGAAAAAGCCAGGATGGGGCTTCAGATTAACTCAAAATCGTATCACACAGGGGAGGACAGCTAAGTATTGTTAACAATATTATCTTAAGGCATTTGCGTTTCAGAAAATGATGTCCTAAATTGTTGAATAACCAAATTTGAATACCTTTAACCGTTAAGGAACTCATGCTCAACCAAAATGCTCTTTCTTTAGTAGTTAACACCATTGTAGCTAAGATTAATTACTATAACACCAATATATGGCAGTGATATTCTAAACCAACTGTTACAAGGCGCTAGAAACGTGACGTAATATACATTTTAAATTACAGTACGAAAAATTTGATTTTAAAAAAAAGTCTACATCCATTTAACATACACCCTTTATTACTCTAGCATCGTGATCTAGCCTGATACGTCTCTGGCGTTTGTATGGTTTTTCATTGACCTAACTGGCACCTTTGTCTTTCTAGACGATAGTTATATTTTGCTGTAGACAGACGTGTAAACAGCAACAAGTGTTGAATCTTAAATTAGGAATCGACATAATATCACACGGATTCGGACACTCCAGTAAGTCCTCCGCCCTCATCTCCAGCAGCAAGCGAAGAGTTTTAATTCCGATGACACCAGTAACTGTTTGATTATAAATCGTTCTGTTGAGAGTTGAGCGTCGACCAGATCCCCTGGTAACACCCGATCCCCTGTTAACTCCCCGCAGTGCCATTCTCCTCAGACCGTTCTTCTTCTACTTCTTCTTCTTCTTCACTTCCTCTTTTACCGTTGTGGGTGTCGAGGGAGATATAAGGTTCTGTCTCTAGCTCTTCTGGCCGCCTCGACCATAGGCACATCGTGCTATTGTAGAGTTTCTCTGATGTTATCCTTCCATTTTGTTCTTGGTCTACCTCGTGCTCTAAGTCCTTCTTCTCTTTCCATGTATGCTTTGTATGGTATGGTGTCACAAGGCATTCTCTCTAAGTGGGCAAACTATTTCACCTACTGTATTCGTATGTAATTTAGAACTGGCTCTGTGCCGACTTTTTCTCTTATGATCTCATTCCTGATCTTATCTCTTATGGTCACTCCTACAGCCCTTCTCAGACATCTCATCTCTATGGTTACTAATTTTCTTGTATGGTTTGTTGTGAGTGACCATGTCTGGCACTGGTAGCACAGAGTTGGAATAAATATGCTTTGAATAAGATGTCTCTTTGTGCTGATTGGGATTGTCTTTTGCTGTAAGAGGGGGGCTAGCTGTCCCAATACTTGGTTTACTTTACTGCATCTAATGTTAATTTCTTTATCCAATTTCAAATCTTCGGTAAGTGTAGTTCCCAGATATTTAAACTCAGATACCTGTTTAATGCCTTTGCACTCTAATGCTATGTTTTGATCTGTCTTCTTTTTTCCTATTGACATTACTTCTGTCTTTTCAGTGTTGATTCTCATATTATTTGTTTTACATTCTTCATTCATGGATGTTTGATGTTGTTGCAATTTCATGGCTGTATCTTCTATCAAGGCCTGGTCATCTGCAAAGAGTAATTCGTTGATCTTACTAACATTTTCATTCATGGGCTTGGCATTCTTGCATTTACTGTCGATGTGGGCGATAAACAGCAGTGGTAATAAGACACACCCCTGTCTTACTCCACAAGGTTACTGTGAGTTAATGAAATATTCCCTGATTTACTCTAACTACACTTCTACAATCCCTAGATAAACTTTTGCACACTTCGATGAGGTGTTCGCTTACTCCATATCTTGCCATTACTTTCCATAATAATTGTCTGTGGACTCTGTCAAATGCCTTCTCCTGGTCTAGGAATGCCACAAATAAGTTCTTATTGTATTCAATGTTCTTTTCTATTAACTGTTTAAGTGTGAAGATTGCATCTGTGCAGCTTCTATTTCTCCTAAATCCCATCTGTTCTTCTGCCAGCTGTGGTTCTATCACAGGTCTCAGTCTTGTTTCTATTATCTTGGCATACATTTTGCCAACATGGCTTAAAAGAGAGACGCCACGGTATTGACCGCATTCTCGTTAGCTTCCTTTGTTCTTTCACAATGGTATAACTATTACTTGTTGCCAATCAATAGGGGCAGTTTGTTGTACCCATGCTGCATTAAATATTCTGTGAAACCATCTGATGCTGTTTTCACCTGCTGTTTGAATTATTTATGTTGGTAATCTATCAGCTCCTGGTGCTTTATATTTGGGAGACTGCTTAATGACTTTTTCTATTTCATCCATTAGTGTGTGTGGTTCTAACACTGTTGCTCTGTTCTCTTCAGTTGTTCTTTCCTGGTGATCTCCTTAAGGATTAAAGAGCTCATTGAAGTATTCCCTCCATCTTTCTGCTATCTCGGGTGGTACTATCAATGGCCTTCCTGTCTTATCATTAATTATTTCAGTGGGGTTGTAGCTCTCATCTCTTTTCCGCATATTTTTAACTACTTTGAAAAATTTTCTGCTGGCTGTTTTCTCATTTTCTGCTAATGACTCACCGAAACGTTCCCATGATGCTTGTTTTGCTTTCTTGACACTCCTGTTGGTTTCTCTCTTCTGGAATCTATAGTTTATATAATCTTCGTCTTTCTTTGATTTTACCCACTGTTTATATAAGTCCTTTTTCTTTTTAATTGCGTCTTTTACTTCTTCGCACCACCAAGGTGAAAATTTGTTATTTCTCCATCTGTTTCCACTCTTCCGTTTTCCACATAATTCTTCTGCAATACTAAGCATAGTGTTTTAATATTTACTCCATTCTTCCTCAATATTGCCAACTACATGTGGAAGTTGTTTGAATGCTGTCTCTACTTTCTGTTGTAACTGTTCTTTTACTCCTTCCTGTTTTAGATTTGCTATCTTGATGAGATCCTTGTTTTTGGTTAATTTCTTTCTGTTTTTCTTTAATGTAAGATGTTTTGCTGTTAACACAACTATTTTATGGTCAGTGTCACATAGACCATTAGGGATTGCTCTTGAATCAAGAATTCTCCTTCTTCCTTGAACTCTGGTAAGTATAAAGTCAATCTGGCTCTTGATGGAGACATCATTCCATTTGTACCAAGTGTAAAGTTGTGAATCTCTATGGTCAAAGAATGTGTTCGTAATAAAAAGATTGTGCTGGCTGCATAGATCCAATATTCTTTGTCCATTTTCATTTCTGTCACTGTTCTTAGCTGCATGTGGTCCTAAAAACTGTTCTTATTCTCTTCTGTTATTTCCTACCCTCCCGTTGAAGTCACCCATTACATATAGTATGCTGCTTCCCTCAAAGTTCTTTATATCATCAGACAGATCGTCAAAGAATTCATCTTTCTGCTCTTCTGTATAATTATCATTGCATGGTGCATATATCTGTATGTATGTTTCAGCTTGTCTCCTCTTTTAATTTTCAAAGTAGTAATTCTATCTGAGTGATAATGTATGTCTAATATGTAGTTTGATATGTCAGGATGCACCAGGAAACCCACTCCATTCTTCGATGTTCCTCCTCCTGCATATGTTAGTAAGTTGCCTCTGCGTATTTTATTGTTACTATTTCCCATGCATCTAATGTCAGCTAGCCCCATAAACTTGATTTTCCTTTTTTCCATCATTTCAATAATCTCTTCTCTTTTATTTCCCAGGCCAGCGGTGTTAAGTGTTGCAATCTTGTAATTCGCTTTTCTGTCTCGTAGTCCCTTAACAAAGCCATGGTCAGATACCGTTTGATCTGTCCGTTTATATCTCATTGTATTTTCTGTAGCGATAATAAATCCATTGCCGGCTTGCTGGGCCTGTCGCAAGTTCACCAGAGCCCCGTTGGCCAGGACGTTTCGGGGTGACCCTGTGTGGCCTTCATGGCTACCGTAGCGGTCCTGTGGCACGAGGCCACACCATACTTCGCCCACACCTAGCAATCCCCTACTTTGTTCTGTTACCACCTCTCACGACGTGGACGTGGGGTTGGACTGAGAATTAGATCATCATAACTCAGACCGTTATGATGATCTAATTGTGCCTCTGCACTGTTCACTCGCTCCCAAAAAGTTCTCACAACATCGAGCTTTTCATTCATCACTTCATCACCAGGTGGTGTAGAACCAGCCAGTCTATCCGCTTCCTAGTTGTCCAACACAAGGGCATGATCTGGAGAAAATATATAAAGACGTTAACTACCCGGGACCTCTGAAGCGCTGTTTGCCTGTCTCCACATTTCTCAACATGCTCGGTGAGTTAGCTAGTTACTACGTGTGAGTATAGCTGATTCTCATACAAGCGGAAGGCAGCGGTGACTGCCCCCACCTCCAGGCTCAAACCGACTGACTCTACCTCCATTCTCAAACTAGATGTTGTGATATCATATGCCAGGATTTTCTGCACTAAGCGACGTCCATTCGTTTTTGCTATGAACTCACATGCACTTCTTTTGCCTCTCCACACAGAGCTATCTTTATAGATAGTCTCATCACCTGGGCGGGAATCATCTGTTAAACTTCAGATTCTGCAATTCCAGCTGGCCTGTCCCTGCACTCATGACCTAAAGTGATTAGAACTCTGGAACATTGTAAACAACATTCTTTGTTCCATGTCCATTGCTGCCATAATTTTGAAAGCACTGAGTCCTTTATTCGCATTTAACCGCAACTACCTCCACATGAAACCTAAAGGTCAAGCTTCTATCGAAAATGATAACCAGGTTCCTCAGTTTGTTTTCTCTTTTGATGTTTCTGTCAATAATTTTGAGGATTGGTGACAGCACCCATTTCTGCATACTTTGTCTTCAGTTGCCTGTAGCTCTTGGGCTATCAGTTGCCTATCACTCCCCTGCCTGTATGCAAGAACATCATCTGTAAAAGTCAGTATCATTCAAAAACCTGGTGCTTGAAATTCTGCAATTGTTGTATACACTTTGAAGAGCACTGGTAAAATTGTAGAACCCTGGAGTATTCCCGGGGCGATATCACATAGTTCTGTTCCATGTACTCAAGCGAAGGGCAACCATACGCGAATGCAGGAAATTGCTACCCATTTCACCAGCCACGACAAACACTCTTCTCCATGAGGGCAGATATCAAAATATTATATCTAACTCTATTGTAGGCATTCTCATGATCAAGTGCTACCACAACTATCTCCTGTGCGTTCTAGAAACCCTCTAAATATCGAAAGCAAAAGTAGCTGCGTTTGACAAGGTATCTTTCCTTCGCTGGTTACTTTTCAAACCTTTTGGCACCAGCTCTTCCCTTTCCAAAAAATTCAAAGTTAAACAGCAATAATTTATAAATAGTACCACAGAACAGACTAAATAAACCACAGTCCATTACAATAGTGAGTGAATGCGACTTGCAAGACCCACTCGAAAACAAAGTCGTCTAATGTTAGAGCACAGGATTTCGGGACCACTGTTGGCATTACATGTATTTAATGTGTGTGTGTGTTTTTTTTTTCCTCAGACGACCAGATCCTAATATATCTGCAATAATTTTGTCTTGTATCCCCAATCCTATTTTTTTTTACTCCTGAATCTGTCCCTCTATACAACACGATCCATGGCCTCAATGCCTGTATCATTCATGTTCCCCCTTCCACAGTCAGTAATCCTGTTAGAGGCCGACCTCGACATTATGTACATTGTTGACCATAGTTACTCATTTGTAATAAGCAAAATGAGAAATAATAAATATTCCGATCGAAGAATACTAATGGCACTATAATGTTTATAAGGGAGAATTTAGTCTTTACTGTGATATTGTTCAAACAGCTTAGAAGAGATTAAACTGAGACTATTGTTAAAGGGAACATTTAGTCTGTTCCGTTGTAGTATTTAAACAGCATAGAGGGGACTGAGTCTAGACTATTGTGTAAGGGGGACATTTAGCCTGTTCTGTGGTAGTATTTAAACAGCATAGAGGGGACTGAGACTAGACTATTGTGAAAGGGGACATTTAGCCTATACTGTGGTAGTATTTAAATAGCATAGAGGGGACTGAGACTAGACTATTGTGTAATGGGGACATATAGTCTGTTCCGTGGTAGTATTTAAACAGCATAGAGGGGACTGAGACTAGACTATTGTGTAATAGGGACATGTAATCTGTTCCGTGGTAGTATTTAAACAGCATAGAGGGGACTGAGACTAGACAATTGTGTAAGGGGACATTTAGTCTGTTCTGTGGTAGTATTTAAACAGCATAGAGGGGACTGAGACTAGACTATTGTGTAAGGGGGACATTTAGTATGTACTGTGATAGTGTTCACATATCATTGTAGAGACTGAACTCAGACCACTGTCTTGGTAGTGAAGCGCACTAACGACGATTCTTTAATGTGCATACAAATATGTACTCGCCTGCTTTCAACTTTATCCAGTTTGTCCCATGCACCATTAAAGTAAAAGGG
>CAJHNH020000281.1:0-15000 GCA_905116865.2 Candidula unifasciata | reverse complement strand
TGGCTCCTTTACTTTCTAGGACATTTGCTGGTACCCACATTAGGCCGCGTCAACCTGGGAGCCGAGACATTTGAACCTAAGACCTTCCGACTGGTAGGCTACTGTCTATCCGCTTTCCCACTGCTGCTTCCTTGTAAGGTCTTTAAAAAATCTAGCAAGTAAAAACCATAATTTCTTGAAAACTTCGACCATATTAAACACTGCTGTAAGAAAACTAATTAACACTTATAGTCCTTGATGATTACACATCAGATGCATAAAAAGGACTAAAGCCACAATAATTAATTTTAAAAAAGCAATACTGTATAGGAAAAAAAAGTGTATTTATAAATACGTATTCTCATAGTATTTGTTTTACATACTTCAGTCATAGCTGTGACGAGTTTTTCGTTGAACTGTAATGGCTGTGTATTGCATGAAAATAGTCGTCCCCATGTGGGATGCAATTTTTCGTTATTTGAAGCCCCACTCTGGCTTTTGCCAAGGGCCCTGAATATAGCCGGGCCATAAATACATTGCCTCTGCGGCTGAAAGGGGTTTCTGGGATCTCTTCGGCGTGGTGGCACTTTGGATCACGAGGTGTTTATCGCTTGTGTGATGTTCTGGTGAGGTACAATTACCTACCTACCTACCATGGCTGTATCTTCTATCAAGGCCTGTCATTATGAAAGAGTAATTTGTCGGTGTTACTGATTCTTTCGTTCTTGGATTTCTCATCGTTGCACACACTGTCGACCATCGGAGGATCTTCAGTTTGACATGGCTGCTGTAAATTACTAACTATTATAGCAATCTTTATGTGAGCCTTAGTGGGGCAATGGTTAGACGCTTGTGTGTTGACCTGAAGGTCATTTGTTAGAATCAGCATTGGACGATATTTACAACTGACCAAGTGCTTTAAGGTCAACCCAGACTAAGAGAGTTACTAGAACATTTTTCCTAGAAAGTAAAGGTTGGGGGCGTGATGCTTACTATATCATCTATCGAATGCTGATTGGGACTAGTCTGTCAAAATGTTGGTTTATCATCGTATACCTCATGCCTCAGAAAATCAGGCAGTCAAAGTTTCTACTTCACAGCAACTGGGTCACCCCCTGGTTGCGCGGTTCCTG
This sequence comes from Candidula unifasciata, assembly GCA_905116865.2. NCBI lineage: Eukaryota > Metazoa > Mollusca > Gastropoda > Stylommatophora > Geomitridae > Candidula > Candidula unifasciata. The sequence goes on along the minus strand of CAJHNH020000281.1, from coordinate 13,888 downwards.
TGCCAACGACAACCACGCATATCCAAGGAAGCTCGTGCAAGAACCCTTAGCCTTGTAAATAATAATAATAATAATAATAATAATAGTGTTAAAATTGGTTGAGTATCTTTTACAGGACATTGCAAAACCAACCCTTGCATTTGTTGGCTGTTGCGGTTTTTCAAGGCAAGTTTATGTCCAGTAGTTTGCCATTGCTTTCTGGACAGTCAGCTTCTCGATACCACTTTTGAAACCAAGGCACAGCGCAAGGCCCGCTGCTGGGATCAAACCCGGCACTCCGGCATTACGTTTAGAACGCCTAAGCTACAGAACTAATGGTGTGCTGAATAAAAAAAGTGACATATTTTAATGTTTGTGAAATATATAAAATGTATAGAAAAATACTAAAAAAAGAGAGTTTCTATGTATGGTTAACACGGCTCCCTCCCTCATACCTCTGGCCCTTACCCCATCCTTTTTTAAAAATTACAATATTTCCGTTGTGCCTACGCCACCAAGCAACAGCGCTCCTGCCGGCTATATTGCCAGCTATAGAAGGAGACTGACTAACATGTCAATTTAAAGATAAGTAAATTTTATATGCGTTTTAAGCAGGCAGACGCTGACAGGTGTTGTCCGGGTGAAATAATATAACAAAAGGTTGTCGCCAGGAATGACCGTGACAACGCAAGAAAAGTTAAAAATGAAAAAAAAAATGTTCTAAGAATATTTGTCACGGCTAGGATTGGCTCTTACGTGATCTGTCATGTATTGTATGACGTCGAAGCTCTATAACCCACGCACTGTCATGTTCATAACTTATGATGTTCTGTTTTCTCATTAATATTATTTTTAATAATATTACTCTTCTTATAGTTATTATTAATAATACTATTATGTGCTGTGTCCTTAGCTTAGGTGTTGAGAGTCCGACTCATAATTCCAACGTACCGCGATAGAAACTCACTGCTGGCTGCGTAGATTTTTATCACTGTATGGGCGTTGCAAGTTGACCTAGGCTTAATTGGGTACCAGGATGTAATGCTGACCATATTACCCACCTAGTGCCGATTGGTCTGTAAAAATATTGGTGCTCTTCCCATGTGCCCTATGCGTCTGAAGACGAAGGCGTGAAAAGAGATCTTTACTTACTTTACTATTAATATTATTTACAAAAGAATGACCAACATTCCCGGGACAGCCAGAACAAGTAATGTAGACTCTGTAGAGGTTCCAGTGCTCCAATTTGGAGAACAAAGAATACACACAACGGCCTTCCTTTAACAAGCATGCCGTAGGAGCGGAACTAACGATGGGTGGTTTTCATTAAAGTCGGAGTTGCCTCTGCCTGAGAGGAGAGGAACTAAGTCTGCAAACAAATAAGCCAGATCTGTAAAACGGATGTACGTTTTAAAAACTCAAATTCTGGAACAAGGTAAGAGTCAAGGATTTGACGTACAACTACAACTTTCCTCGGGAGTTTGCAGCCGGCGAAGACTAGAAAGAAGAATATCGATGTTTTGGAAGATAAAAAGACTCATAGATAAATTAATGATAAACAAATACAGAGGCGAGTATCATAGTTAACAACTTTATTTTAAAAAAAAACAAAAAAAAAACTGGAAAATATTGTAAAAACTAGACAAACTTATAGCTAAACAGATGTAATGAAAGATAAAGAATCTTTCTCTACTCGCTAAGGCCGATATTATTAAAGGCCAATTGATGCTTGGTAGGCGATGTGGTTAGCATCACGCCGACCGCTTTTACTTCCCAGGATTTTTACCCGATACCCACCTAAGGTTGGGTCGACCTAGGATCCAAGGGAAAAAAATACGTTTTGAGTAAGGACCAGAGCTTACGATCTTCAGATCGCAGGCGAGCATCTAAATACTTCACCATAGCGGTTCCCAAAACAGATAGCGTAAGCAGACTCAGATTTCTTCCCTGCAGAGAAACCGAGTTAGCACATGTCCTGAGATTCTCACTGTAGCGAAACTTTCAGCCATGTCAGTTCCAGCCAAGGGCGGCTATCGCTTGTGTGATGTCCTAGTGGGGTAGAAAGTCAAGTCAAATGTAATTTCTCATCAAAAGTTTAACTTCAAAAAGAATTTGGCAAAAATGAAGCCATTATATTTAAAAAAAAAAAAAAACTATAAATCTACTTAAACGTGTTGTATAGATTAAAAGAAGGCTTCTGACACCATGCAACATGAACAGCTTATTGAATGCATCCAAAAGGGAGGATTAGATAGACAACATATTATATAATAAGTATAACAGTTAAATACAATAATGTGTTCAGCAATGCACCATGGCACAGTGACTTGTTCCAGTTGAAGATGTCAGCTGAGATAAGTAAACATTAATGTCAATCAAAACATCAGTCGTTTACATGAATTTGGACCGGTCGATCCATGTCCTGAAGTTACATAGAGTCCCTTTCACTTTTGAATTTCGCATTACTGTTTCATTCAATGATGCCGGAATTCGAGTGTGGATACGACCAGCAGAGCGATTTACTGACTAAACAATCCGATCGTGGATCGTTATTGATATTACTTAAGTTAACACCATATTTGTTTATTTCAACAAAGTACTCTCTAAGTGGTTCTGGACGTGTGACGAGTAATATATTTGAAATTGTAAGATGTTCTCTAACCAAAACCCTAGAATATAGCTTTTAACTATGGTTGTGGGGGAAGTTCAGCTAAACCTCTGAATTATGACATACATAATAATATATGTAGGATTATAAATGAGTGTTATCTATACAGGATGACTCGGAAGAGACGATACATCAACTCTTAGGAGCAGGACCCTATAGGGAGGACATCTCCTGTGCCTTAAGGTAGCCTGGCCTGGACTCTTGGAGTTTGTTGAAAGCTGGTCACAATAAGGACCTCGACTCTTGTGCTCTGTGAAGGCTGGGAGGGAAAGATTATATCACTTGATTGGGATATGCTGTTTACAGCCTAGAATGTTAATGAGATGTCCTGTTTTCAGCAAAGGATTTTCTGGTCACCCTAGTATAGCATAGTTAGAAAACTAAGAATAAAGAAGAAAGCACTTTATAATTTAGACTCGCACTAGACTGTGGTAAATGTGTTAGTACGTTGAAATTTAATTACAATAACAGTTGGTGTCTTTTGACATAGGCGTTGCAAACACGCTTTGTAATGCCATGGCGTCAGGTTTGATCCCAGCTGCAGATGATTTGGCAGCAGACCGTCTTGTGTTAATTTCCACAGTGGTACCGAGAGCTAATCATTTAGTAGCAATGGCAAACTGCAGAATATAAATTTGCCTAGAAAAACAATGACATATTTTAAAACAGAATGTTGGAGTTGGTTTTTGCAGCATCCTTTTGGTTAGGCAACTAACTTTTTTTGCATCATAATATAATGAATACGTCACCAACATTTAAAAAAAAAAACGTCACTGAACATTCTTCAGTCATCAGGATATGTTTCAAGCTAACAAACAGAAAATCTATAGCTTCGTTGACTAATACTCTGCATAATGTCAGACCCGCATGTAAGCGGTAAAATCCATCTGTTGCATCCTTATAGGAGTCAAAAGTTATCTCCCCATTTATCTGGCTGCTTTCTTTTCAGTGTGAGGTCACTAATGCTACAAAATAATTCTAATAAACGTCTGTACCCAGGCAGAGTCGACGTCTATGATTTAGGCGTTTAGGAACGCGGTCCGTAACGCAGGGAGCCGGGTTCGATCCCAGCTGCGGACGATTTGTCTTGCATTGGTTTCAACATTGGTACTAAGAGCTGACCGCTCAGAGGGCAATTGCTAACTACTGAACGTAAAGTTTGCCTAGAAAAACCACAACAGCCATACATGATGGGTTGGTTCTGCAACATCCTGTAAAGGAGACGCAACTAACTGTTAAACCTACGTGGAGTTGTAATGACCCCAGTGCATGTAGAACAGGGCTTTTTTAATGTGTTTTGTTTTAAAGGTGTCAAAAGGTGCAAAAATTTGAATTTGTAATCACAAACACACACACACACACACAAGGCTGTTAAAACGTCCTCACACACACACACACACACACACACACAAACACACACACACAAATCACTGGTATTGTCTGTTTTGTTGGACTCTCACCGTGGAATTAGAAAGGAGGATTCAGGCTTTCGAATGTAAATGCTGTAAACGCATTTTAAGAATTAGTTAATTAGAACACAAAACTAACAATTATGTTATAAATAAAACATACCAATTTGGAGGACATCAGGAGCGTTTCTTGACAGTGGTGAAACGTCGCAAGCTAGCATGGTTGGGCACGGCTGCAAAGACTTTACATCAAGGAACATTAGAGGGCAGTCGAAGAAGAGGAGAGCAAAGAGGAACCTGAAATGATAACATCAAGAACCCCTGTGTGAGTTGCGGGGCTCCATTGTGGGGGAAAACAAGAATAGACCCACTGACTTCCTAAGAAGCATGTCGTAAGAGTGGACAAACTGGGGTCTTCCTATGAAGCCGGAGTACATCTGCCTGAGCGGCAAGGAACCAGCAATCTGCATACAAATAAGTCAGATTTGTAAAACAGATGCACACGCAAAACTCAGGTCCTGAAACAAAGCCAAAGTACCGAAATGGACGAACAACCAAGTCTTTCCACCGGAGTTTTTAGCCGGTGAACGCAAACAACAACAACAACAACATCAAGAAATAAACAACTAAGTTTGTATACACTTATTCATCAAGGGGAAGACAGAGAAAGACGGCATGTTTTAAGTGATAGTGCTTCCATATATTCACCTCCACGACCATAACGGGTCAAGGGTTTTGTTTTATATATATATATATATATATATATATATATATATATATATATATATATATATATATATATATATATACATACATAAGCAAAGTATACAATGAAGGGAACGAGCCAGGGGGCACATCAATAGCTTGAGAAAATCACACTATCATGGTAAAATCTCTCATCTGGTTTACTCCTTTTCTCCCAAGTATTATAGACTTAGAGAAGTGTCAGAGAGATAGTGTTCGCAATCAAATAGATTATAAGCTGATTCCAGGGAGATAGTGTTCGCAATCAAATAGATTATAAGCTGATTCCAGGGAGATAGTGTTCGCAATCAAATAGATTATAAGCTGATTCCAGGGAGATAGTGTTCGCAATCAAATAGATTATAAGCTGATTCCAGGGAGATAGGGAGGCATATAAGTAAAAGATAAAGTAAAAACGTCTGAACCAGGAGCAAACTGTACTAGATTCATCCAGAAACAGCAGATCAAGAGTTTTAGCCATCTCATCAGAATACAGCAAGATCAAATACCATCACTAGCACTACATCTCAGAAGAACATCTCCAAGATCAAGAGGAAGGCCGCGACATGTGGATCGACAACATTAAAGACAATATGCGGCTTCACGGCATGACAATTTCCAGTAGCTGCCAGCGTGCACTGGATCAAAAATTATTCCTGCTCACGCGGCCTAAAGGCATAAGTTGTTTATGATGATGATTAGCTGACTTGGAAACACATACAGCTTTTCAATGACTGAATGAGAGCAAAGTTTATTATGCTATCACTCCCCAGCCCCCATTGCCAATATAGCAAGGTACGTGAGGGTAACAAATGTAACCCCTAGGAGGAGACAACTATAACTACTAAGTAGGCTGAACATGGATCGTGGATTTATCCTTTAGAACTGACGTCCAAAATGCAGCTCAGGGGATGTTTTTACGTCAATCTACAGACAGCAGCCCTTTGAGAGGGAAAAATCAGTCATCCGGTCGAAGTTACATAAGGAAACAAACAGATATATTGGCTGGTGCTGCAAAACTGGGGGGTGAACTGATGCATGACAAGTGAGATGTTGTCGAGGCCATTTGGAAGCAGGCCAACAATGCGAGAAACGAGGTCTGCTATAGCTGGTAAAGATGATGACGGAGGTCTGCACTGGCTGGTGAAGATTGGAAATGAGTCTGCTATGGCTGGTAAAGATGGGAAACGAGGTCTGCTGTGGCTGGGGAAGATGACGGCAGAGGTCTGTACTGTCTGGTAAAGATAATGAGAGAAGTCTGCGCTAGCCGGTGAAGATGTGGACAGAGGTCTTGGAGTGTGCCAAGTGCAGTGATGTGAGCTGTTAACCCGACCCATCGCAGCTGGACATTGGGAACTCCGATCATGTAACGAACATGTATAACAGTTTCTTAAATGAAGAAAAAAAAAAACTAAAAACTAAATGATCCTTTTCCAGGTTTTCAGGTGTATTGGATATACAGGGATAAACCTTCATTTTATAGGGCAATCGTTGGATGATGTGGTCAGCATAGTACTCATGTAAGGCTGGGCTGACCTGGGGATTAAGGTCATTTTTATGGGGAAAAGTCCGGCCGCGTCGAACCCACAACTCTCCAACCTACAGGTGAGCCTCTAGTCGTTACGCTACGGCAGCTCTCGTTAAGTGAAGTAGCTAAAATTAGAATGAATATTCACCGCATGTCACCAGTCCCGCATCTTTCCCGAGACACTTTTTGGAGCTGTCGGCTGGAATGTTCCGGCCAGTGTACAAACGGTGTTTTAAACACTCTTTATTAGTACCAGCTGTCGAGTTATTGCTTTTTATTGCTAAAAATTATTATGAGAACAAGTAAAACTGTTGCCAACTGCCGGCGACAGACTTAGCTTCCTGTGTGGCTCTTCTACAGACGGTGCATTGTCTAACACCAAGTGAACTGCATCTCAGATCATCTTTGTTTGGTTCAGAATTAGTTTAGAAATCTGTATTTTCTTCAATGCTTCGAAATTTTCCTGTTTCATAGATCATGTTAGGATACTTACCGTAATACCATTTAAGATTATGTCTACTATATGATGAGAGCACACAAATAACAAACTGCTGTTGAAATATACATTAATCTGTCTGTAGCTGTCCATACAAAGCGCTTTCTGGTCTGTCGGCAATCGTTTTTACAAGTGATACTGTGATATTAAAATATCTTATTGTAAGAACACTAGACAATTTACCACAGATAACTGTAATGCTATAGCGGTTGGCTGTCAAAGACTAGACACTTTTCACATGTTAGCGTGATGCTCTAGATATTTTTCAACAGATTCAGTGATACTTTAGATCGAGGCTGTAAGCTAGAAGACAACTTTCAACTAACACAGTAATACCATGGAGTTACTAAACCAATCTATCATTAACAGCAGTAGCGATTTCGAGCACTTCTGTGGAGGCCCGTTCTGGGTGAGTGATTTTAGTGATGTTCATTTTTACTCATGTTTTATCTCAGAGGCAAAAAGTATTTTTTTTTTTTAAACTCACACATAAGTCATCATCGTCATCACGTTGTGCACTTTTAACTAGTCTAATATGGTGGACACATAGGCAGATCGGTGGCGTTGTGGTAAGTTCTTTGAATCTGACCCCGGTTTGGTGTTGCATGTGTTGCCATATAAGCGCTGAAATAACAGTTCCGTCACCCACCTACTAATCTGAGTGCATGGTGCGACATTTTAAAACTGAATTTTGGTTTAAATGCTTTTAAACTATGTCAAAGGAGGTTTACCGAGAACAACAGATTTAGAAAAGGGCGAGTGGCCTGTTGCCATAAAATTAGGTAGTGACTATTGCAAATATTGCTATAAGAGTTTCTAATCTGTTTTAACTGTTGCATCCATTGATGATAAACTGCAATTCAAATGGTAGACCTGGCGCTTCTGACGGCTCCATAGCGTCAAAAATGTATGCATATATTGTTTGAAGTTTTTTTTTGCGGGGGGGGGGGGGGGGGTTGAAAGGGGAAAAGGGGGAGGCTACAATCCCCCCCCCCCCCATCCACAAGGGACAGTTACTGGTATTCTGTGTTATTTTGCTGGCACAGAAACTGAGGAATTATGACGTGGACTGTTTAATGTGAAGTTGGAACTGCTTCTGACACCTGACTAACTTGCATGGGTAGCCATCCTTTACAAAATCTCACCATGTGGAGCGTCTGCTTCTTGCCTAAAATTGATCTTTGAAAAATTAATAAGAATTTCTGTTACATCTGTGTAAGAATAGCTTAGAATGTAATTGTCTGTGTAAGAATAGTTTAAAATGATAATTGTCTGTGCTTGTTTACTAATTATTAAATAACAGTATAATTATATGTTGTAGTAGTCTACTAATAGTAATAATAACCATTAATCATTTATATATTTATGTGATGTATGACATGAGTATGTTTCACAGCAGTATTTTTATGCGCTAAATTTGATAAAGTACAAATGTCATCCCTTCCCCCCAACCCTCCTCCTCCCAACTCCTCTAATGCAACAATACCCTCTCAGAATCAAAGAGTTAGCACTGATATTTCTTTACTTCTTCTGGAATAACTTTCAGTTTATATCCAAACGTTATTGATGTTTATGTTCATGTTGACGGTAGCAAAAGCATTTTTGTTTGTCTGTAAGAGACTTTATTGTTATGTTTAAATAGCACACTTTTTTAACTTAAAATGACGAAAAGTTGTAAAAAATCTGTCGAAAATTTAAAAAAAACTGTAGTTTAATTTGTGTATACATCTCCTCAAAAAAAAAACTGTTGACGCAGACTGACTCCATTCTTGCACAAGAACGGAAATCCCCGTTGACCTGTTTGGCCTATAAATAGAGTAGGCTGTGGTGCTGGCGAAGTGCCTTATGCAATAATATTGCACGTGTAGGTCAAATTATCCTGACTGCTACTTCCATCAACTGGGACTGATAGTGTTGGCTGCTTTATTTATTTACTGCGTGTGTAAACTCCAGGAATTTGTGAGGACTAATTGTTTGTTTACGACTTTTTAAAACTGGCCAGTGAAGTCCATTTCGTGTCATTTTTGATAATTGATATGTGCAATAACTTTTCACCCAGAGCAGTTTTCTTAACAGTACTTATAGCACTTCTAAATATTTATCCTCAAGGTACAAACAGCACAAACAAATTTTTCTAGTTTCATCTTGTTGGATGAAATCAATTCCTAATCATTGTGATTTTTTTTAGTAACTGTTTGAAAATACATCACACATATTTCTGATACTGCATGCAACAACGCGTATAAGTATCATGAATGATATATTATTTTAAAGGTAATTAAAGCAAATTTAAAAGGACCATATAACTGCAAATACTGTGCAATATATATATATATATATATATATATATATATATATATATATATATATATATATATATATATATATATTATATATATATATATACTAGCTGTACCCGGCCACGCGTTGCTGTGGCGTAATTTGAGATAGTCTTTGATCCCCCCCCCCCACCCCCCACCCCCACAACTAAATCCACCTAGTACCCTCTCTCTCCCTCATCAAAGGTTTTTAGAAAAGAAAGACAATGGAAATCGCACCTGTCTAATGAAGTTAATGACGCAGTCAATGTCTGCGCCGACGTCGAGATAGTCCTAGAGCGCCCCCCCCCCCCCCCCCCCCCCATCGAAGGTTGTTTGAAAAAAAAAAAAAAAAAAAATAGAAATCGTGTTCAATATGGTTATTGTGGCAAATAAACGCACCATATAATTGTGTCTTTATATTAGTGGTCGTTTAAATGGTGTTATTAGCACGGTAACAAAAGTGGTTATTTGGTTATCACATGCTAAAGCTGTTTGTATTTTTTTAGGAGACGGAAGTAAAGCTACAACTGTACTTGTAAATAACAAAGTAAGTCGTAAAAAATAGAAAAGCGGAGGTAGCGTTAGTAAAATATAAACAAATTAGGTAATGAGAGCTTGAAAATCACGTGTAAAGCTCTTTAAGTTCTCTTAAATTTAAGTCATTACCCCCCTCCCCTCCCCTCTTCCACCGACTACTGCTCTCTCCCTCTTCGAAGGATTTGAAAATCACTAACTGGCGATATTTTGTTGTTGCTGTAACTGACATTGACATCCCTGTCCATCTGGACTAAAATAAGGAGCAGGAATTGTAAAAGGTAGTGAATAGGGCTTAAAAAAAAAAAAAAACCACTTGAAAAGCAAATGAACACAGGAAAAAAAACACCATAATTAGGAAATGAACGCCATTGTAAACAGCACAGCTTAAAATTCCTACACAGATAAAATAACTAAATCTAAATGAAAATAAATGAAAATCTATAAAATTTCAGCGTAACCATGCAATCGGAAAGTTTAACAATGCAATCGTAAGTATGCGAAATGGTCAAATTTAATTATCAAATGGTTTACCCATTTACTTGTTTTTTTTTTATTTTTTTTTTATTAAGGCAACATGGCTAGTGCTGTCACCACGACAGAGCAGATGAGGATATTATTTTAGTCCGGGGTAAAAAAAAAATTTAACTACTGCGGATTGGAACCCAGGTCTACCGTCCTTGAACACAGTGTTCTAAGCATTCGACCAAGCAGCCACTTAATCGGAACAACGAAAAGAGAACACAACTATTAGACATGTGTGTCCCTACCACTGTGTCGCGATTAAAACACAATTCAAAACCGTAGGCAATTGTTTTCTCGTAGACAGATACTCCAGATATATTAATGAAATAGAAATCGCACGTGTCTAACACGGTTAATGAAGTTAATGTCGCAGTCACTGTCTGCGCCTACGTCGAGATAGTCCTCGATTGCCCCCCCCCCCCCCCCCCCCCCCCAACCATCGAAGGTTGTTTGAAAAAAAAAACAGAAAATAGAAATCGTGTTTAAAATGGTTATTGTGGCAAATATAGAGATAGTCTTGTTTGCTGTACCACGACCTACTCTATGTATTAGTATTAGAGAAGGCGTTGGCTGCACGTAACTCGCCGGCGAATGGTAAATACGGCGCATGCGCAATTACTAACGTGGCTATAATTAGAAATCACTAAAGTTATAAATATTAGTTGCGTATATTTTTGCATAAATTGTGGTCACCTATCTCTAGCAGTGACAGGTTGAATTTCAAACCACGACGGTTCAAAATCCGGTATCACAACAAACATATCCTGAAAATTTCAGCTAAATCGGTTCAGTAGTTTCCGAGTCTATAGAGACCAAACAAACACACAAACATTGATTTTTATATATATAGAAGATGTATATATATATATCAAACACACAAATTCCCTATATAGATACCGGATCTCGTTGTTCAAAACAGTGTCTGGAACAAGACTAAAGCCCAGAATTAGATGATTAGATGAACAACCAGAAGTTTCTGCCAGAGTTTACAGCCAGTGTTCGCGAAGCAGAAGACAAGTCACAAAAATGAACACAGACCGTACAACTGCAAATGTGCATAACAAGTAGATGAACAACCAGAAGTTTCTGCCAGAGTTTACAGTCAGTATTCGCGACGCAGAAGACAATTTACAAAAATAATAATATTATTAGTGTACTTCTACAACATGTAATTATACTGTTAGTAAACAATTAGAAAAGAGGCAAAGAGTGACTTGCTGTGAGAGGTTAGTTAGTCAAATAAATATTGTTTTTATGCACTTACCCAAAGCTCTGAAATATCTTGACACAATTTATCCACAGTGTGATTGCAACATTTATGCACAGTCAATTTGAAAGCAATAGTTTTCTTCCAACACAAGATAGTTTCACCTGACAACTGTCGATATTCTCCAAATATGGCTTCTAAATTAGCTGTTTGCATTTTCCCCAATAGTAAGATTTCCTTATTCAAAGTAGAAAAAGAATAAACAGCAAGTTCCCAAAAATCCAAACTACTGACTAGAAACAGTGACACACACATCACAACACGACTGTCCCCCGTGAATTAAATTCCAAATTGCTGTAATCTTACAGCAAAGTTTGAAAATCTTGTATATCCACTTCACAATATCCGCTTGTCGATTTGTAATGCGAATACATTCAGAACACAGAACTTTATAAGCATATTAAAATGTCACACAATGCAACATGGAAACGCTTCAAATAACCAATTTTCGAGGGAACTCCGCCAAAATGTACCATGATTTAGTCGGTAGGCAATATTAGAGAAGGCGTTGGCCAGCAAACGGCCTACAGGCAATTTTCAAAATACATATCGTGACACAAACTTCAGTTGTTTGACTCCAAAACAATATTAGTCGCTGAAGAAACCAATTACTTCCAGGCATTGAATCCTCATCAACGTTCCCATAGGCAAATGCAGTAATCACTGTACAACTCTCCTGTGATAGATTTAGAAAGTATACACCGATCCACATGTTGTTTAAGAAAGGAAGATTTACAGTCATTTGCACAGACGAAAAGTATTACTTACCTGTTCTAAATCTCCATGTCTAAACACAGATTTCAAGTCTACTAGTGGACAACTCCTGGCCACAGTTCACGGTCTGTTTCATCCACACGGTGCTGGTGTGGGTTCCTTGTGGATACGCCTGGCTACTGCTTCCGTACTTCCTGTACGACGTCAACAACAAGTTCAGTTCCAACAATCTCCGCAGGGCCAGCGTGTTCACCAGCAAGTCCACCGAGTCCACACAGGGTCCTCACAGCCACGCCAGGCTGGGCCTCCACGAGTCTCACCATCATGGAGACCAAGCAAGAGGGAAGTTCACTGCCGTTTGTGTCACCAGAATTGTAATTATCTTACAGTGTACTATATTTTGCCCTCTGCTTTTTCCAAAAGTTGATAACCACCTGTCTGCCTACCTACCCACTAGCTACCTACTATCTGCTTACCTACCTACTATCTGCCTAGCTACCTTCTAAGTAGTACCTAATCAACTAGCTTCCCGCCTATCTATCTATCTAATCTATCTATCTATCTATCTATCTATCTATCTATCTATCTATCTATCTATCTATCTATCTATCTATCTATCTATCTATCTATCTATCTATCTATCTATCTATCTATCTATCTATCTATCTATCTATCTATCTATCTATCTATCTATCTATCTATCTATCTATCTATCTATCTATCTATCTATCTATCTATCTATCTATCTATCTATCTATCTATCTATCTAGCTATCTATCTATCTATCTATCGATCTATCTATCTATCTATCTATCTATCTAGCTATCTATCTATCTATCTATCTATCTATCTATCTATCTATCTATCTATCTATCTATCTATCTATCTATCTATCTATCTATCTATCTATCTATCTATCTATCTATCTATCTATCTATCTATCTATCTATCTATCTATCTATCTATCTATCTATCTATCTATCTATCTATCTATCTATCTATCTATCTATCTATCTATCGATCTATCTATCTATCTATCTATCTATCTATCTATCTATCTATCTATCTATCTATCTATATCTATCTATCTATCTATCTATCTATCTATCTATCTATCTATCTACAATATGGGATGGCTGTTCCAGCTCTGTTATCAAGCGACTCACATCACTGCAAAAGCGCGCCATTCGCTTAATTAGTAACAATCATGGAACACTGAGCTCCGAAACATATAAAGGTCTTAGACTACTACCGCTTCGCGAACGTCTCCTACTTTTCAATAAGGCAAAATATACTTACAAAATATTATCTCAAAAAGGCTCCATGTTACTTATGGCCGTTGTTCAAATATAATGAACGGCATAGTAAGTCGTCCTAACATATTACACATCCCTAAACCTAGGATAGACCTTTATAAAACAAGTCTGTCATATTCCGCAGCTCACTTGTGGAACTATCTTCTACCACAGCAAATCAAAAGTGCCACTAGTCCATATACATACAATCGGAAACTGTTCGAATATTATCTGAGCACCGATTATATGCCCCCGTAGAAGATAAAACATATGTGAAAAATAGCGCTCATTTTTCTTAAATTTGTTACAACTAATACGTTTTACTGTAGTTAGAAATGTGCACATTCCAGTGCTTGTATTGATTATTTTGATGCTATTGCTAACTTTAATATTACTTGATGTGTGAAT